>JAKFHU010002088.1:32367500-32540000 GCA_023783475.1 Daubentonia madagascariensis
TGAATAGCGGGTCAGCGCCTCAATCAATTACATAAGCATGTAAAGTCGGTCTCTCGGAAAAAAATCCTTTTTCATGCATATGCATTAAAACATGTTCGCAATTATCCTCGGAAATTGCCTTCATTGGATTAAGCAGTAGCCTTGGACGCGGGTTCTGATCTTCCCTGGGCTTTTATTAAAGCTCTGAGCAGCTTTGGCAATAACAGAGCGGATGGGCTGTTTGTTTAAAGAGTGTTTACCAAAGAAAAGGGCTGGCGGGGAATGCCGTTTGATAAACACGGACCCACCACCTCGGGAGAAGTTGTTAGGAATCGTCGGACCGCCCCGCAGCTGGGGAGGGAACCCTGTCAGCGAGACACCAGTCCTGGGCTTCAGGTTTCCCAGCCCGTAATTAATTGCCGCCTGAAAGCCAGCCTTGGGTGCGGGCTGTGCTCACCAGGGAAACACCGTGCCCAGCCCAGCGCTCGCCCACCAGCGGACTAGTGCGGGGGCCGGGTGGGTACGCCAGGCAGGCTCCTGCGATCCAAGCCAGATCAGCAGACGACTTACTTAGTCTGGGGTTGGGGACTCTGGCGAGGTGGGGGGATTTAATGAGCTCTAGGACGGAACTGAGTCACGGCGGCAGTGCTCCGTTGTTTCCACCCTCACGCCAAGATTTGGCAAATCTCTGCAGATATTCTGCTCGGTTTGCAGCTTTTGGGTGGGGAGGAGGGCTAGCTTAGGATCCACTCTGGAGCGGAAGCTGTAGGAGGGCAGGGCTGGGCCTCAGATATCTCAGCTGCAACCTACGCGGAGTTGGTTTGCTCTCCCTGATCACAAGGCCCGACTCAGGTTCTCTGGGGAGGAGGGAAAAATCAGAGGCCCTGGGCAGAAGGCTTTGCGGAGGGGCAGGAGGGATTAAAAGGAGAATTCCTCTGAGTCCTCTTTATACCCCACTGCCCCATTTTTTTATCTTGGTGAAAAGAGGGCAGTTAAGACTAGCACTTTCCGTTTGCTATGTACTGTCAAAAGCACACATCAGTTCATGTAATTCTCACCACACTCTTAAGAGGTAGTTTCCATCATTCTCTCCATTTTACAGAGGGCTGAGCTGGGATGTGGAATGAACACTTTTTCCGGAGTTCAAAACTGCACTGTCCAGATCCTGAGTTGGTGCTCTCTGCCGCTCCCTAACGGGGGCACCCGTGGGGGTAGATTTGTTTTGATGTTGACCAAACAGGGAAGATCCAGGTTCCCAAGCAATTCCGCTCCTCTTGGGCGGGCAGAAGGCCGAGGCGGTTCGGGTAACTGCAGTCAGAGTCGCACAGGTGGTCAGGGTTGAGGTGGCCTATCCCCCCACTCCGACTGCGTTTTGGGGCCTCTCCCAGGCAGGCCTTTCCACCCTTTGGGTGGGTCAGCTTTGTGAAGGGCTGTCCGGGTGGCCGTTTCGATCACGTGCACTTCGGCTTTGTTGAGTTCGGCCTCGGCCTGGCTCTTGGGCGCCGGGGCTCTGCAGCCAGGAAATGCCCACCCCCTCCCCGCATTCCGAACCCCCGGGCGGGACTGCCGGGAGAGAGGGCACCTAGGGCTGCCTGGGCGTTTTCTGCAATGGCAGCGAGGGGCCTCCCGGAGCAGCGGAGACGGGAGTAAGGCCAGGAGCGGGAGGAGACCGCTGCTGCCCACGCTCCGCAGGGAAGCGCATCTCCAGAGCCACCGCAGCGGGACGCGAGACCCGGTGTCCCCCACCCCCACCGCCCAGACGCGGGGACAAAGCCGCCAGAGGAGGCGCGGGGAGCTCTTGCAGCCGCTCAGGACAGCCTGGGGATGCACGTTCCCTGAGGTTTCCGAAAGGGCTCCACGGAGGAAAGAAGCCGGGAGACGCGAATGAGAAAAAAAGCTTAAAGGCGGCTGTGCCCGCAGCGACTGTTTGCCTGCGTGATCCGCTCCCCACCCTCATACATGCCTCCAAGAATTCTCAGCCCCTCTGACTGTCCGTGTCACCTGGGGCGGGGGTGATTTGTGTTTTGGGAAATTTGAGTCCCACCACTGGAATACATGGGCCCAGGAGAGGTAAGGGCCGGGCAATGTCTATCCCTCTCCCGAGCAGGCCACGGGTGTGCGTCGGCTGACGAAGCTTCGCTGGCCACATTTAGGAGGCTACGAGGGGTGTGTGAGGTGACTAGCTCGAGGTCATAGCCCGGGAAGGTCTTGGGCGGGCTCCGACCCTCGCCGCTGCCTTTCTGACTACCAGGCAATCCTGAGAGGCCACGTGGAAGCGAGGTCCAGAGGGCCATTCAGGAACGCCCCCATCGGCTTCTCTGGTCCCCAACTCCTATTTGCCTTTGTGGTCACCGCCTAGGCAGCCTTCCTTGATTTCTTCCCTGCCCCCTCTCTCAGAGACTCCCGCATTCTTCTCTCGCTTGAGTGGTCTGCGCCGGCAAGCAGTGGCTTTTACATGGGGATCTCCAGAGCCCGGTACAGAGTAGAGACTCAGTAAATGTTTGTTGACTGAACAAATAAATAAATGACTGGGACAGTGGAGAGGCCAAAGACTCCTGAAGAGTCCAGGACTGCTGCTGGGAGGGCTGGCTTGGGTGAGGCCAGCAAGGCTGTAGAGGTTCCACTACCAGGAGAGGAAAACCCCTGCCAGAAAACACTTGCCTCAACTTCCACCCTTAGTCAGTGGGCAAGGATTGGAGGGGCAACCCCAAGGCAATGGCCCAAGCTCAGGGCCTGGTTGCACTGGGTCTCCAGTAGGGATGCGGTGCTGGGAAAGGGGGTGTCAAGAAACTGGGGTTGTGGGGTACTGTTCTCTCCTGGGCCAGGTTCTGCTCACATCAATCATCTGGAACCCAGAACTCTCTGCAGCTCTCCCCACTCCCATTGGCCAAGAAACAAAACCCCAAATAAATGCAAAAGACATGGCCTGGGGATAGCACAGGACCTGGTGCCCTGCAGGGTCTCCAGAAGAGAGAAAAGGGGTGTGGTATGGTGTGGTGGGGGTGGGGCACAAGTTTCCTGAAGCAGAGAAAAGAGCTCCAGGCATGCAAAGTGAAGGGACCCGAGCCCAGAGAGGCCTTCAGGACAGTGACAGAATAGCACTGGTAAAAGATTGATGATGGAAGCAGCCCAGAGGTTGGAGGGGTGGACCAAGGCACAGGAGGGATGGGGTTAGGGACAGGCTCAGAGGCTCAGAGACAGGGGCAGCAAGACCTAAGACTCCTAGTGGCTTGTGAGGTGACTATCTCAAGGCCCAGGAACAAGGATGAGGCCAGGATGGAGCTGCAGCCTGAAGATGCAGCCTCCCAGACAGTGGGAGGGTGGCGCCCAGGGTGGAGAGCTGGGCCAGGCATGCAGAGCTTGTCGCCTGGGAGTCCTGGCGAGATCTTGCAGACTCAGGCTCTAACTGGCCCCACTCCTGTCTGCTAAGCGTGCCTCTGCCCCACCCACCTCAGCCACTCTCCCAACATGAGAGGCTGTATAGCTTCTTGGTTTAAATCCCTGCTCTACTGTCTATTTGTGGCATGAACACAATCAGGTTGCTTTCTGCCTCAGTTTCTTCATAAAATAAGGGTAGCAATATAGTCCTATGCAATGGATTGCTGGGAAGATCGAGTTAATATAGTATGTTTAAAGTTCACACTAGGGCCTGGCAGTAGAGTAAGTTGTACATGTTAGTCGTTCCAACAATAAGAAGGAGAGGGGAGTGTGAGGGCCTGGTCTCCCTCCCTTGACTACCCCCACCCTCCCTTGCCCACTGCTCTATGAGTCCCAGAGGCGAGGCTGAGGCCAGGCCCCCTGAGTGCCTGTCTCAGAGCCTTACTTGGCTCAGGGCTGGGCGAGGGAGAAGAGGCTGATTGCCTGCTCAGACCTGTCTGTGCCTTTGAGGAATCAGGCTACCGGCAGGGCAGAGTGGCAAGTGCAAGGTGCAGCCTGTGCTGCTTCCGAAGAAGCAGAAAGGAAAGAAAATACCTCACCTTGAGGATTCACTATATCCAGGGCACTGTGCCAGGCATAGGGGAAACCCAGGGGAAAGACGAGAAAAAAAATTGTCTTCATTTAATCCTCACAATGCTCTTAGGAGTTGCCCCCCTGCCTTGGTCATTATTATTCCAATTTTATAGCTGAGAAAAGCTGAGAGTGGTTACACAATTTACCCAAAGTCACAGCTAAAACATCCAGAGCCAAGATTGGGATCTAGATGAGGTGAGTCTTCCACAGCCTCAATGTCCTCAGTCCATGTCCTCAGTCCAGTTTTGTCCTCTGCCCCCATCCTCCCCTTCCCCAGCAGGAGCTCTGGAAATCCTCAGACCAGAGCTTGTTTGAGGGGTGAGCTTGGAGATGGAAAGGATCAAGGAGCCCAGTAGAGCTGCATTTTGCCTCACTTGCTAACTCCTTCCCTCTCTCACCCTCCAAAACTAAAGGGGGTGGGTGGATGTTGGGCTCCTTTTGGCTGGGGCTCAGGTAATTGATCCATTATCCCCTCTACATCTCACTCAATTTTCTCATCTGTAAAATGGGTATAATAGAAGCTGTTTCATTGGGGTGCTATAAGGCTTACAGGAGACAATGAAACCTTTTGAAATTTGCTTAGCAAGTTCAACAAATTGTGGCGGTTGTTCCTGTGATCTCTGGCACACAGCAGGCAGGAGAAAGCCAACTGAGTGGGAGGTAGGGCTTTGGGCAAGCTCAGGTGTGTGAGCCCCTCACGTAGGTGCTTTCGAAATTCACAGGAAGTACTGGTACTATGTTTGGTGACAGCACAAGGCAGGTATCAGGTAAATAGACCCGGCCAGTTATTGGGCCTTTGGTCTGCCTGAGCGAGCCCCGTGGCCAGCCGCCCATCAAGCGAAGTGATGATGCCCTTAAAGTCCAGGGGTTCGAGGCGCTGGGGGCGGGGCGGGGCGGGCCCGGCTGGAAGCATCCTGGGAAATCCGAACAAGCAGACACTTAAGGGGCCTGACCTTGGAAACGCGCAACTCGAGCAGTTCCTAGGGACAAGTTGGGCATGGGGAGGGTTCCAGAAGAGGCCAAACGACTGACCCAGAGGCCTGGGGCCACCGGCTCTGCCCAGCGAGTGCAGGCTGAAACGTCTAGACACGTCTGTAGAAACCTTCGCTTCCCCGCATGGAAAAGAGACCATCTATACCGACCCTCCTGAAAGCCTCCCACAGACTTGCTCCTGGCTGGCCTCACCCAAGTCTTACTTGCCCCAATGCCTTCTTAGTAGTCGTTTGGTGCTCAGCGTGGAGATTGAACCCAGATGAACTCTGCATTGGAAAATTTCACACTTTGAACTGAAAAGTGGCGGTGGTCACCTGCGGTACCAGAGTCCTGGTCGCCTTTGTGGTGTTAACTGGCCGCACTCTGGACCTCTGTCCTCTGCTCGCTCGCCGCGCAGGGGCCCGGGGGCTAGAGGGCAGGGGCGGCTGGCGAGTGGGGAAGGAACAGAGGCCCAGACCCTAACTGTCTAGGCCCTAAAAGTGGCTGGGTGCCCTGTCCAGAGTCCCCAGACGACCCCCCATTCCCCTAGTGGTGCGCTCCGGGAACCCTGCAGGAGCCCTCCGGGCCGCAAGGCGAGCACAGTCCCGCAGGCCCCCGGCACGTGCGGAGCGCCCTTCCCCGCCCCGTGCCTCTACTCTCCGCAGCCCGCCACACCCGGCTTGCTACTGCCTCGCAGCCCCGAAGGGGGGCATAATCGCCGGCCCAATCTCGGCGCGCCTGACGCCGAGAAGGGCCGCCCGTGCTGGCCCCTACAGACACCCGCGACAATCACGGAGGGTTTTCGGTCCTTCGCACAACTCTGTCCTGGGCGTCAGTGGCCTTGTAGGGCTGTAAGTTTTGTTGTTGTCGTCGTCGTCGTTGTTGTTGTTTTAAGAGAAAGGAAAGGAAAATAAACATTGGGTTTTGGCCCTATGATCACTCCTAGGCCCATGGCCACTTTCGGTTCCGCCTCCCTTTTTCTTTGAAGAAACA
Organism: Daubentonia madagascariensis; assembly: GCA_023783475.1. NCBI lineage: Eukaryota > Metazoa > Chordata > Mammalia > Primates > Daubentoniidae > Daubentonia > Daubentonia madagascariensis. Next base: position 32,373,456 of record JAKFHU010002088.1, read on the forward strand.
AACTAAAGAAGGTTACAGACGGTCTGCTGCTTGTAAGCCAGGGGATGTCAAGGTGGGATTCTCCAGCCAAGGGCTTTTTGGCAGCGGTCTTGGAGCCACAGACTTTAGACCTGGATCCGGACTTTCCGCTTTTCGCAGCCACCGAGTCGGGTCAGTTGCTCAGCGAGATGGGAGAAGCTGGGTCTCGGCCAGACTCGCCGAGAGGGACGAGGTCTGGGCAGCCGCCTAGACGCGGCTGGAAAGGCGCGGGGGCAGGGCGAGCCCCATGGCGAGCGAGGCCGGCCTCGCCCGCGACATTTTCCTTGCCTAGGACGCGCCGACCTCCGGACCCGTAGGCCTGGATTCCGGGAATAGGGACCTGCGGCTACAAAACTTCTCCCGGGCGGCCAGGAAGCACCCGCAGATTTCCTGAAAAGGTCTGCGCCTTTGAAGTGTCGCTTCCCAGACGTTGCTCTGCGGAGATCAGGGCCCTACCTTTTCAAAAGGCTGGGAGCCTGGAGGGGCTTTTCTACAACGTACCTGCAGTGTCTACGGGAAGCATGTTTCTTCCGGGTGGGCCTGGGCTTCACACAGCCCCCAGGACCACCATTGTTGCTGGGGGCAGGCAGAGGCGCCCACACGTCCCCCGACCGCGTAGCGAAGGGGTGGCAGAAGTTGGGAAGCTGGCGAGAGAGCCTGCCCCCAGGAATGCGCACCCCAACCCTCCCATCTTCCCCTGTCAGCCTTCCATCCCACCATTACTGGCTGCGTTGAGGTCCTTGTATCAAGACCAAGCCGACGCCAAGCAGAACTCTAGCGAAGCAGCGTGGGCCTGAGAATGGTGACTGTGGCCCTGGTACCCTTGACCAAGTCTGCAGCCCCCACCTCCACCCAAGTTATTTATTTGCTGTGAGACCTCGAGCAAGTTACTTAACTTTTCTGTACCTCAGTGTCCTCCTCTAAATAATGGGTATAAATAATAGTCCAACTTCAAAGACGGATTGTAAGGGTTTAATGAGTTGTCTCATGTCACACAGAAAGCAGTGCCTTGCCTATAGGAGGTGCTCCATAAATGTCATTTCTCTTTATGCACACATCAGGGAAACCTAAAATTCCTCTCTCTCTCTTACATTCACACACACAGGTGGGTATGACACACACTGGACTCAGGATCTGCGTTATTAAGAGCTGCAGAGAAATTGGGTGGTCGCAGGTAGGCCAAAGGACTTAAAAATGCCAGAAAGGCTGAAACGATTTGAGAATGCCTTTCCACTTCTGTAACCCAAGGTTTGTACATTTCTGCTCCTTGTTTGATGTGAACTTCCACCTTTTAAAAAAAGTTAAGGCAACATTAGCCACCTTCCAGAAACCTATTTCAAAGGGCAGAGAAAAGCAATGAACAAATTTCTCTTTGCGTATGGCCCAGTGCAAATAATGAGGGCTTAGAAGTGAGAGACATGTGACTTGACTTCTTGTCTTCAAAACTCTATAAGAGCAAATCCACTAACTTCTGATTCCTTTTTTTTTTTCCCCCTGAGACATGGTCTTGCTCTATCGCCCAGGCTAGAGTGCAGTGGCCTCATCATAGCTCACTACAACCTCAGACTCTGGCCTCCTCCTGCCTCGGCCTCCCAAAGTGCTAGGATTAGAGGCGTGAGCCACCACATCCAGCTACGTCTCTGATTCTTAATTTCCTCATCTGTAAAATGGGGATGATGATAATAATGCGTCCTTGAAGGGATCTTTGTGAAACTTTAAGGAACCAATATGTGTTGAAGCGCTTGGCACAGGCAACACAGGAAGATAGAGCCAACAATTCGCTAAAATCAATAACAACCCTAAGACAAAACCTAAGCAAAGAGGAGAAACCCCAAAGGACAGACATTTCCAGTGCAGAATAGGGCTTCTTTGAGATCAACAGAAGAAAAGGTTCAATCTAGACATGCAGCTTAAAATGAGTTTAAGGGAGGGGTTCAAGGTGCTTTGTTATGAGAAGGGAAAACTGTGCCCAGTTTGTCACTTTAAAACTCAAGACATGCCTCCATCAAGCCTGGGGATGTTTTCCTGTAAATAGGTTTTATTTTTTTCAATAGCAAAGCAGAAGACTGTCATGTATTAGAAGATGGCGGCAGAGAAAACATGGTCAGAGTGTGATGTAACTGCAGTTACTCCAAATAAGCTTAAGTGTGTTTTTAAAATGAGGAGAGAACCCAGAACCATTTTTTCTCACGCTATCAACTATAGAAATCATTTGCTTCTCATTTTAAGCCTCTTTGGCCCACATATATGTGTATCTATTTGCATATACATGTGTTAATTTCCATTTTGTTTTCCATTTTGTGTTAGAGGTTTTTAAGTTAAAGCACTGAGCTGTCTTTCTTCAGAGCTTCCATTCAAAATCAGAGATAAGAAAGATTTTTCTTTCTGTCTTTTTAAGTAAAAAACTCCAACTTGTCCAACAAAATAGAACTTACCACCTCTAGTTAATTTTGTGAAATCTATTCAGTTATTCTTTGGGTTGTGCTTTCCATCTTCTTAAAAATATGAGCCAATCAATTATATTGGCCATACGGCTTGATCATAACAGCTAATTTCCATTTCATAATGTAATTGTTGTTTAAACACTGACAATTTATTAGTCAAGGTGTTTAGGAAAGTTCTCTCTTGTTCTGTCTCTTAAATGATGATTGAAATAGCCATAAAAACTCAAAGTCATCAGACTATCAGTTTTCATGGTTTTAGACTCTGTGGCTCCTTGGTGTTAAATATCTACAAGGAGAATCCTTTACTTGCTCTGTGGTTCCATGTTGTGGAACTCACAACATGGACTATACAGAGCAGCTTTGTTTTATTTGCCAGGCACTGGCTTTCAAAAGCAAGAATTTGTTGTAATGGGAAGGGGCTCACAGGGCTACTCGGTTATGTTGGACATGAGTGCTGGCTGGGAAGGCTGTGGAGTCACACATTACTGCAAACAAAACATGTCACCCTTCAGTGATCTTAATGCTTTGTCCATTAAATGTACTCCCTAATGTAAATGGCAGTGTATTTAACTGGTAAACAGATGTTCCCCACTATCATTGCAGAATTAAAAAGCTGTGGTTTATAGTCTGCATTGGGCTCTGGGTTTCCTATTTCCCTGAGTATTTTCCATGGTCATTTCTGTTTTCACTTCCCCCCACCCCACATCTGAGTTTTGGTTCTATTGTGACCTTACTCTTCTTGGTTTAGGGAGCAAATGCTCTTTACAATATACAAATATTCACATAAAAAAGATGTAGAACATAACACTAAAACATGTTATATTTAAGGTAATTTGGCCTTAATGCAGTCTGACTTTAATTGAGGGTATGGTTTTAATGAACTGCTCTGTATATCCCTTAGTTTAAAATACAAGATACCCACCAGAAGTTTCCTAGAAGATGGTATCTGAATAACAGATGAAAAGCTAGCCTATCAATAGGCAAAAAGATTTGTCTGTCAATTGAGGAAATGTGAAATCTTCTTGTAAGCTAGCCTGCTTTCAATTAACTAGAATTTAAGGCTTTTTATATTATCATAATTTCCTTGTAATTATTTATCACCTATTTTTATTGATTACATTTTCTGACAAAGGCATCCCATTCAGGTATGCTACATTGAAAGTATTTGTTAAGAGATTGAGTAGGTTTTGCAAATCATTACAGCCTTAAGAAGGGGTGTTTATCTTGAGGTCCTCCATCATCATTGCCTGTTTATTAAACCACAGATGGGAGGACTGACTGAGCATTTGCCCTTTGCTCTCAGAATGATGAACTTACTGCTACTTTATCATGAGAACTAAGGTTCCTTCCTTAAAGATCTGCCAAATTTGGTACAATAATGATAAGTAATCAACTAATTAAATTGAGAGTATCTAACAGTGCCTTGTAATAGTAGGTGCTCAATAATTATTTGTGCATGGGTAGATATGTAAGATCTTTCATTTTCCCATATTATTGTTATTTCCTTAATAAATATCATTGAAGTATAACATAGTAAAGGAAAGTACATAAGTAGACAGCTTGATGGATTCTCGCAAAATAAATACACCCTTGTAACCGCCATCCAGATCAATATATAGAACACTACTACCATCCTACCATTCTAGAATCTTCCTTTGTGCCCACTGCCAGTTATTACCTCCCAAAGGAAATTGACATACAGACTTCTAACATAATAAAGTAATTTGGACTGTTCTTAAATTTTATATAAATTGAATAACATAAGATATACTCTTTTTTTGTTGTTTTTGAGATAGGGTCTCGCTCTGTGGCCTGGGCTGGAGTGCAGTGGCGTCATAGCTCACTGCAGCCTCAAACTCCTGGGTTCAAGCAATCCTCCTGCCTCAAGCCTCCTGAGTAGCTAGGACTACAGGCATGTGCCACCATGCCTGGCTAATTTTTAAAAATTTTTTTGTAAAGATGGGGTCTTCCCATGTTGCCCAGGCTGGTCTTGAACTCCTGGCCTCAAACAATCCTCCTGTCTCAGCCTCCCAAAGTGCTGGGATTACAGGTGTGAACAACCGCACCCAGACTACAATGTATATTCTTTTGTGACTGGCTTCTTTCCCTCAACATTATATTTTTGATATTCTCCCATGTAGTTGCAAGTTGCAGTAGTTCATTCTTATTTCTGAATAGATTCCAGTATATGGATACTACACAATTTATTTATCTGTTCTTCTCTCATTTGACATTTGGATTGTGTCCATTTTTGTGCGATTTTGAATAATGCTGGCATAAACATTCTTGTATATGTCTTTTGGTGTACATATGTATGCTTTTCTGGTGAGTATAACACTTAGGGTTGGAATTTCTGGGTTATTTTAGGGTTACTATGTATTCTTTATTTTACTTTCTGATAAGGATTATACAGTAATCCTCCAATGACATTCCCTGTAACTCTTTAAGTTAATAGCCTTACAATTACTTATGCAGACCTAAACAATTTGGTCCTGACACTATTCTCTTTCTCGCTGCCTCCACTGCAGCTGTAGTTACCTCCCTGCTGTTCTTTGAACATACCAGGCCTGTCTCTCCCTTTGGGCCTTTGCCCTTGCCACTTCTCTCTGCCTGGTAGCTCCTCTAGCAAATGTTTGCAAGATCGCTCCCTCACCTCCTTCGCTGGGCTCAAATGTCACCTTCTCAGCAAGGCCTTTCCTGACCAGTCAATTATTGAAGCTGTAACTTTTCCCTATTACCATAGTATACTCCCTATCACCCTTCCTTGCATTATGTGTTTTTATAGCATTGATACCTGACATGCTGTATCTTTTTGTTTGTGTGTTTTTCAGTCTCCTCCCATTAGAATGTAAACACCAGGAAGGCAGGGATTTTTTTTTTTTTTTAGAGATAGGGTCTCACTATGTTAACCGGGCTGGATTTGAACCCTGGGCTCAAATGATCCTCCTACCTCAGCCTCCCAGGTAGCTGGGACTACAGGTGGATGCCACTGCACCTGGCTGAGGCAGGGATTTTTGTCTGTGTAGTTTTATTTCCCCCACTGCTGAATCCACTGCTATATCAACAACTTGCTAGTCCTAGGACAGTGCCTGACACATAAATACATGCTTAATCATTGTTGAATTAATAAATTAATGGATGAAAAACGGAGGCCACAATTGTGAAGCAGAAAGTTGCTGAAGAGTCAGGACACCTGGGTGTTTGTCCCTGCTGTGTCATTAATTGACTCTGTGACCTTGGGCAAGTCACTACCAGCTCCCTTGTTTGTCAAATGGTGATAATAAAACATGTCCCCATTTAGGACTGTTAAATGGATCAAGTGAGATAATGTAGGTGAAAATACTCTCCAAAGTTTAAAGTCTACCAGAATAGGTGTTCTCACTTGGCACAAAAGAATTCTTCAGGAAAAATGAGTTAAGAATGATAAAACTAATAAGGAATGCACAGTGAGAACCACAACTATTTTTTCCCTCTTGTATCTTATGAAGAAGGTTAGTGCATGTCATGGTTCAATTGCTTCTTACTCATATATCTAATGTGTTTTTCTTCTTAGCAGAGTGGAGGTTAGGGGCTCCTGCATGCATCTGAGGTCTCAAACCTCCATTCATGGGTAGGCCTGGGAGTCATAAAGGAAATCCAGGATCAGCTTGAATGATGAGAGCAGTAATAACTGCTTGCATTCATTGAGTGTTCACCATATGCCAGGCAAATGGTGCTTTGCATCTATTAGCTCATTTATCATCATAACATCCCTTTTAGGTACTGTTACCACTCTGTTTTACAGGTGGGAAAAAATGAGGCAGAAAAAGGTAGAGTAACCTCACCAAGTTTGACTGGTAGGGCCAGGACTTGAACACAAGTACTCAGGTTCAGAATTCTGATAGATAACTACTCTGCTATGCTGCCCAAGTTCTGGTAACCTTCTACATGTATTATGGAACAGCACAAGCTAAGTCCGTGGCCCCAGAAACTCTCCTTCCTGACAAATTTACACAAGAGGTCAGAACAGAGTGGTTGTTCTCTGATGTTGCTGGGGATAGTGAAGCTCTTGCCCCTTCTCAGCACTGCCTTATACTATGTAATTACTTGGACTTGACGACCACATATGATATGGGAAATAAAACCATTGAAAATGTAGTAATGCTTTTCAAAGCTATTTGTCAATGAACTAATGACCTTTTTGATTGATAAAAATTATCATAAAAAAACTGCAATGGATTGAAACACACCAAATATGTTTATATTGTTTTATCCTAATGATACAAAAAAAGCCCCAAACTAAGTGGTTTCTCATATTGGAGAATATTAAAGAACTCATTATTTTAAAAATTGGTAACTAAAATACAAGAAGTAAGAACTTATTCTGCCTTTTAAAAAATCTTATTGAAGTATAATTGACACACAAAGAACTACACATATTTAACGTGTACCATTTCATGAGGTTGAACATATGAAAACACCTGTGATACAATCACCATGTGAACAAACATTCTCTGAAAAGGAATTTTGAGGAAAGGGACTTTATTCCAGTGAGCAGTTTGAAAACTGGGAAGATACAGCATTAGGATATGAGAAAGGTGTATTGTAGAGAACAAAGAGAGGGTTGGGGAGGTTATAGAGAAAGTTCCCACCCAGGTTCCCAATTAGGTCCATTTTTGCAAATGAAGGAAGGACCCTCCCTTAATTCTGATTGGTCAGCACAGCTGAGTTCTGATTGGTCAGGGCAGGTGAGCTTTGAGTGGTTGGTTTCTAAGCACAAAACTGGAAGTGTCTTTCAGATATGTCTTTGGGCTGGTGGTGTGCACAGAGGCCGGGGGGTCAGTTTGCTGCAACATATCTTGGCACTGACAACAGGGACTGATTTGGCTTGATTGTACAAAGGAAGGTCCTGTGACACTTTTACAACATCTTTCTGAGAACTCGGAGTACATGGCCACTCCCTTACCCAGCCATGGCCACCTGGTTCTATTTTAACTTTGAGCATCTCAGTTAGCCATTTTGTCTGTCAGCTGGGGGAATACTTTAACGACCACAATCAAGATAATAGACATATCTAAAACCTCCCAAAATTTCCTTGTGTCTCTCTGTTTGTTTTGTAGTAAGAACACGTGGTATAAGATTTACTTCCTAAACAAATTTTGAAGTACACATACCATATTGTTAACTACAGGGACTATGTTGTATAGCAAATTTCTGGAACATATTAATCTATCAAAACTGCAACTTTACTATATCCATTGAACAACAATGTCCCATTTCCTCCACCCCAGCCCCTGACAACCAGTATTGTGTTCTCTGTTTCTATGAGTTTGACTATTTTAGATACCTCATATAGGCGGAATCATGCAATATTTATCCTTCTGTGATTGGCTTATTTCACTAGCCTAATGTCTTCCGGTTTCATCCATGTTGTTGCAAGTGGAAGCATATCCTTTTTTTTTTTAAGGCTGAATAGTATTCCATTACATGTATTTTCTTCATCCATTCCTTTGTCAATAGCCATCTTGCCATCTTGGCTATTGTGAATAATGCTGCAATGAATGTGGGAATGCAGATATATCTTTGAGATCCTTATTTCTATTCTTTTGAATATATACCCAGAAGTGGGATTGCTGGATCATACAGTAGTTCTATTTTTAATTTTTTGAAAAATCTCCATAATGTTTTCCATAGCTGCTGAACCATTTTATATTCCCACCAACAATGTACAAGGGTTCCGATTTCCCCACAACCTCACCAACACTTGTTATCTTTTTTTTTTATAATAACCATCCTAACAAGTGTGAGGGACATCTCATCATAGTCTTGATTTGCATTTTTCTGATAATGAATAATGTTGAGAATCTTTTCATATATGTATTGGTCATTTGTATGTCTTCTTTGGAGAGATATCTTTCAAGTCTTTTGCTCACTTTTTAATTGGATTATTTGGGGGGGTATGTGTGTTTTTTTTTTTTTTTGCTATTGAGTTGCAGAAATTCCATTTATATTTTAGAAATTAAACCATTATAAGATATATGGTTTGTAAATATTTTATCCCATTCTGTAGGTACCCTTTTTGTTCTGAAGATTGTTTCCTTTACTGACCTGACTTTCTTGTGTGAACTGTACCATCTACTAATCAATTAGTAGATTAAGAATGTTTCTCTGCATAGAAGTATCCCAACACATAGATGAAGGCAGAATAGCATTGGAATGTCACCATTTTGCAACTCAGAATAAATTAATGATCTAGGCATTGAGCATCAACAATGACAGACAGCAGACAATATGTGCCTCCTGCTGGACGAAAACAATGCTGAGTATCAGGTATTTTTGCCGAAAAATTTGAACCTGAATATGGTTAAGCTCCCAGATCAAAATAACAACTTACAGAAAATACAGAGGACAGAAGAATATGTTAAATAATGTATTAGCAAAATCCAATTTGTGGGAAACTTTAGAGAACAATCCAATTTATTTAACAAAAACATTGCAAAGAATAAAAGGAGGAGGCGGAATCTCTGAATTAAAAGATACATATAAGACATATTACCCAATTGCAATATGTGTACTAATTTGAATCCTGGTTTGAGCAGAAAAACTACACAAAAATTTATGACATTGTTGAAACAATTGAAAATGTACATATTGACTGAAGATTTAATGGTATTAAGGCAGAACTGTTTTTTTATATAAGTGTAATGGCATTTAGGTATACTAAGAGTCTTTCTATTTTAGAGATACATACTGAAATACTTGTAGATGAAATTATATGATGTCTGGGATTTCCTTCAAAATAATATGGGAGGAGAGGATAAATGGGTATAGAGATACAATCTGGTCGTAAGTTGATAATTACTGAAGCTGGATGATGAGTACATCAAATGCTTTAGTAAGTGTATGAAATTCTCCACAATGACTGAATGTTCAAATGTGTTATCAGACAGCAAAAAATGTAGTATGTTTGTTTCAATTCTCATGGGGCTAAAATGAAAAGGCTTGACAACATCTACATTGGTGAGGATGTGAAGCAATTGGAAATCTTACATGTTGCTGGTTGGCATCTAAAATCACATACCACTTTGGAAAACTGGCAGTTCTTTATAAAGTTGCACATGTACCTATCCTATGACCAACTATCTCACTTCTAGGTATTCACCCAAGAGAAATGAAAACATGTGTGCATAAATAGATGTAAACAAGAATGTTTATAGCACCTTTACTCACAATAGCCAGAAATCAGAAACAGCCAAAATATCCATCAATAGCAGAATGAATCAACAAGTTGTGGTGTATTCAGGCAATGAATACTACTCAGCAGTATGAAGAAAAAACTACTGATACAAGCAACAACATGGCCCAATCTTATAGACATGATGTTGGGTAAAAGGAGCCAGACACAGAAGAGTGTGCAGCATGGTTTTCCTGTTATGAAGTTCTTGAACTGGCAAAACAAATCAATGGGGATGCAAATCAGAAAAGTGGTTGCCTCTGGGAGGGGGCTTTGACTGGGAAGGGCAGGAGGGATCTTTACTGTGGTGAAGGTTACATGGATATATATGTTTGTCAAAATTTATTGACCTGTGCACCTAAGATCTGTACATGTCACTGTGTGAAAATTATACCTCAATTTAAAAATAACAAATAAAAATAAAGTCACTGAGGGGTTCAGGCAACTACTCACCTGGTGCGAGGCACGCAGACAGAACTCTCTGTCATTCTAGCACAGCTGCTATGGCAGCCTCAGTCTAGTAAGATCCCAAGGGAGAGGAGTCCTTCATGATTAGATCTTTCTATATCTAATTCAGGCTGAAAAGTTTTCTTTCGTGAACGAATTGGTCAAATGGGCCCTGAAAAAAACAGGCATTTAGTAGTGTGGTTAAGTTCTACCTGAAGGTCAAAGGCAAGTGCTCTTTTCTTTTTTTTGAGACAGGGTCTTGCTCTGTCACTGGGGCTAGGGTGCAGTGGCATGATCATAGCTCACTGCAACCTCAAACCCATGGGCTCAAGTAATTCTCCTGCCTCAGCCTCCCAAGTAGCTGGCACTATAGGCGCATGCCACTACACCTGGCTAATTTTTCTATTTTTTTTTTAGAAATGGGGTCTTGAACTCCTGGACTCAAGTGATCCTCCTGCCTTGGCCTCCCAAAGTGCTGAGATTACAGGAGTGACCCACTGCGCCTGGCAGCAAGTGCTTTTTAGCGAGCTCTCAGATCATCAGAAACAAGAGGCATAAACACTAAACTAAAGCTGGGAATGGGCTAGCATATCTGGCTAGTGTTTGTCTTGCCATATGCATGACACTTTACTTTTCTGGACCCCAATTTCTTTTTTCCCAAAATGAAGAAACTGTATAGAACCGTCTCTGGGGCCTCTGTCGTATCTAACATTTGGAGAATCTGCACAGCTTTATCTTTCCCTGGAGTGCTAAAGAAAGCCCCAAACTGAACCCAGCATCATTTTCTCTAGACGTGCTCCTTTTCCTGCATTCTTTCCCTCAGTTTCTCAGCACCACCAGCATGCGTGCATTCCTTCAGTAAATACTCACTGAGTGCATAGTAGGTTGCCAGGCACTGCTGCAAGTATTGGTGGTGCAGCAGTGAACAAAAGAGACAAAATCCCTGCCCTGTGAAGTCTGACATATTCCAATGGAGAGAGACAGATGGTAATGAAATCACAGAAGAGCTGTAGAGAAAGATGTAGCATGGAAGGGACAGGGGATGCTGGTAAGGATGATTTGCAGTTTTAGTAGGGTGGGTCAGGAAAGGTCTTACTAAGGAAGTGACACCCTATGTAGACACATGGAAACTGTCCCTTGTTATGGACTGAATATTTGTGTCCCACTCGAATTGATATGTAGAAATGCTAAACCCCACTGTGATGATACTTGGAGATGGGGCCTTTGGGAGGTAATTAGGGCTGGATGTGGTCATGAAGGTGGGGCCCTCATGATGGGATTGGTGCCCTTGTAAAAAGAGGAGGAGACGTGAATCCCTCTCTATGCTCTCCACTATGTGAGGATACAACGAGAAGATGGCTGCAAACCAGGAAGCGGGACATCACCAGACACCAGATCTGCCAGAGCCTTGATCTTAGACTTCCCAGCCTCCAGAATTGTGAGAAACAAATTGTTGTTTATGCCACCCAGTCCTATGGTGATTTGTTGTAGCAGCCTGAATTGATGAAGACATCCCTGATCCACCCCTCTTTAATATTGCCCCCACCCAGACATCTGGGTGTGGAGGGTATCAATTACACAGTGTAATATTTCTCAATTTTATTTCCTTCCCTAACTAGTAATGGCCAGGTTCAGGCCCTTCTCATCTGGATTGAATTACTACAACAGTCTCCTAACTACTCCTTTCTGTCACCTTTCTTGTCTCCCCAAATCAATTTTCTACAAGGTCATGTGAGAGAGAGTTATCTGAAAGGCATATCTGACCATGCCATTCTTCTGTTTAAAACCCAACAATGGTTCCCTCCTGCCAACTAGGTAAAGACCAGGTGCCCTAACAAGGTATTTAAACCTCTCTGGTCTGGCCATTGATGACTGCTCCAGCCCTATCTCTCACCCAATCAGCCTTGACATTTCTGTTCCAAAGTAGAACTTCCCCCTCCATATGCAGCACTGTCCAGAATGCTCATATCTCCCTGTTCATGTCAGTGGCAGTCCTAATCTTATTTTAAGAGCCATCTTAGAAATCACTTCCCCTGTGTAATTTTTCAAATCGAGCAGTCTGCACCCACTCCAGATAAGTTGGTGCCCCTTGTCTGTGTTCCTATGACACCATGACACACCTTCTTTAATCACTCTGTTTGCCACATTGTTCTGAAATGATCCAGAATGGCTCCATTCTCCCACAGGACTATGAACTTTCTGGGCACAGAATCACATCTTCATTTTTGTATCTTGGCTGCAACCAAATAATCGATGACTTCATTTGTGTTCTGATCTTTCCATTCCTTCCTCCTCATAGATCTCGGTAGGCTAACCAGGATGATTTATAATTTGCGGCTGAAAGACAGATATGGGAAATAGTCCCATTTCAAGGCTGATTTCAATTCAAGTTAGATATCAGAAAGTCACAGAATCTTTGAGTTGGGAGAGCAATTGCAGGTAATCTAATTCAACTCTCCACCTGACACTTGGAGGCCCTTCAACCTTTCTACAATTTGTAGGGTTATGGAATCCTTCAAGTATGGTGTAATGGTGGTAGAACAGGGGACTCTTCAGCTCACTGGAGGCTTCCCCTTTTCCATTCTTCTGTGTTTCAGGATGCTGTGTGTGAAAATGAAGAAGCAGGAAGTTATCTGTGTTAGAACATATATGTATTTACACACAGATGCACACACACACACATAGTGTAAGTTTAAATCCATAAGTTGTTTAAGATGAAGAACAGCAGGCTATGACCTAAAATGTTAAGTGTAAGTTGGGGACTGAGACAACACCAGAGAGGAAATTATTTGTAATTTGAAGTTAAAACCATCTGTCACAGCAAGGGGCTCAGAGTAAAAAGCAAATGGGTTGGTAGACTCCATAGAGGGATGGCGGGAGACAAGACCCCGCCCTGGCAAGGACTTGCCAGCTGGAACCAGCAGTCTGGGCACCAGTCTAGCTCTATAGCTGGGAGAGAGGGGACTATGAACCTTGAATAAGCTATCCCCCATTGGAGCAGCCTCAAGTACCACATTGGTCTTAGGCTTTTGTGAGGAACACCATACTTACTTGCTGCTCATATCCCAATTGAACTCAATGTGCTCAAGCTTCTTAAGCTTGCATTTCACTTGTGGGGATCCTTCTTCTCTGAGTCAAGACCTTCCCCCTCCCTATCTTCTTTTTTTGTTTTCTGTTCTTGTGGGAAATAGAGGCATATCTTTGGGTGAAAAGAATAAAAAACTCTTAAAGAATCAGAATTCTTTAAATTCTGCCTTGGTCTCTAAGTTTGGGGTGGAATTTATCTTTTACAAAGTAAAGTGTTAAGATATTAAGAAGTAGGACACTTACTTTGTCCAGAGGTAATTCAATCTATCCTCATATAGCCCATTTGGAAGCTATTCCCTTAGTTGAGTTGAAATCTGCCTTTCTATGGCTCATTGATCCTAGTTCTAACCCAGGACCACATAGAACAAATCCAAATCATCAGCCACCATGACAATCTTTGAATATTTCAAGGCAGCTTGTTTGTGTGATCAGAAATTACTGAACTAAATAGCACAGTGCTGGCCCAGGGTAGTGCCTCATAATCAGTGGTCCCCAATCCTTTTGGCACCAGGGACCAGTTTCACGGAAGACAATTTTTCCACGTACTGGGGGCGGGGTGTACCAGAGCTCAGGCAGTGATGTGAACAATGGGGAGCAGCTGTAAACACAGATGAAGCTTCACTCCCAGGCAGCTCACCTCCTGCTGTGCAGCCCCCCTCCTCCCCGCTTTCATGGAAGACAATTTTTCCACAGACCAGTGGGGTAGGGGGGTGGGGGAGGTGGTGGGGCTCTCTGGCCCAGTCTCCAACAGGCCATGGAATGGTAACAGTCCGTGGCCCGGGGGTTGGGGACTGCAGTAAAATAACCTCAGTTATTATTAGCTGTATTATCACACTGCCTTTGGCCATTTCTTTCTTCATACATCAAGCTGTTTTAGGGAAGTGGTTCACTGGTGTCACAAAAGTAAGAGTTCCCATTTAATCACATCAACAACTTTATGTGCAGGTGTTAGACATCAGGGTACTGGACAACTGGAGATGTCCTTCCTCTACCTTCCACTACCTCTGTCTTACCATTATTAAGTGCCAAATCACCCTTGAAGACTTGGCTCATTTTAATTCTTTGAATCTTTTTCTCTTCCTCCAAGGAGATCTGGACCACTCTATTTTTAACCTTGAATTGAGACTGAGTAGTGTCTATATTTCTATGTGTTCTATCTCCCCCCTCCCATCTAGAATGCTGAATTTCTCTTGGTATTTCTAGTGTCAAACAGAGTGCCTGGAACATAGCATGTGATGAATATTTATTGAAGAAATGTAGCTTTTTGGCATATGGGTTAAATAATTTTTAGAGCTGGGTGGGAACTTTAAAGAGTTTTCCATGCTTTTCCTCCATTTCACTAATTTTCAACTTTGACTTTGTATTGGAAAGTACTAGGGAATTTAAAAAAATCCTGAGGCCCATGTCCTACCCACAAAAATTCTGATGTAATTGTTCTGAGGTGCAGCCTCATTGTATTTTTTTAAGCATAATATTTTAGGTTGCTGATTCTAGTGTGTAACCGAAGTAGAAAAATTGCTTTATTCCCTTTTTGTGGTTGGGAAGCTGATTTGCAGAGAAGTCACATGTCTTGCCCACATTACATGGTGCGTGGACGTGAACAAAGAACTCTAGTCTTCTGACACCTGTTCTAACACACTTCCTATGGTACTAGTTGTCTGCTTCAAATGGACAGCCCTCTCCACTGGGGCGCTAAGGATTGGTCCCCAGGTCACAAGCACTCTAGAGCCTGCTCACCTTCCAATTTAAGGACAAAAGATTAGAAAGCAAGGCCGGCTGCAGTGGCTCACACCTGTAATCCCAGCACTTGGGGAAGCCGGGGCAGGAGGATCGCTTGAGGCCAGGAGTTCAAGACCAGCCTGAGCAACACAGCGAGACCTCATCTTTACAAACAATTTAAAAATTATCCAGGCACGGTGGCATCCACCTGTAGTCCCACCTACTCAGGAGGCCAAGGCAGGAGGAGCACTTGAGCCCAAGAGTTTGAGGCTACAGTGAGCTATGATGACACCACTGCACTCCAGCCTGGGTGACGGAATGAGACCCTGGTCTCAAGAAAAAAAAAAATTAGAAAGCAGCTATCATAATTCTGCATCTAAAATATCACCAAATGCTATTTTTTTTGGTGGAAAAATAGTATCATTTTCTTCTTTATCGTTTTAGTAAAGGGAATAATCTTACTTTTTACCACATTCCATTCCCCTGTAGAGCTTCACAAAAGTAATTTCATTTTTAGTGAAAACAAAATGCATTTGTAAACATTTTAATTTATGACTGAATTGGCCTTTGTATATCAAGGATGTTTACCAGCAACCGAGGATACAGCGTATAAGGCAGTTTGTTGTTGCCTCTGCCCTAGGTGAGGGAGACCAGTGTTGCCCACCATCCAGATATTTCTCTAAACCTCCTAAAACTTGGCTGAGCACTCCTTCTTGCCCATACCACTCTTCTGGATATTTAGGAACCACCAGGCCAACCCACTTACAGAAAGTAGAGGGAGCATTTTCTGGTTATCTATCGCTGTCTGACAGATTATCCTGAAAACTAGCAGCTTAAAACAGCAACTATTTTTTTATGGCTCATGATTTTGAGGGGCAGGGCAGGGCTCAGATGGGTGATTCCTCAGTCCCAAGTGACATCACTTGAGGTTACTCAGAGGTAATCATTTGGAGGTAAGGCTCCCCAGGAGGGACGAAGACAGCTTCATTCATGTCTGGCAGCTAGCTGTGCAGGGATAGTTGGAAGGTCAGGATCTGCTAGGACTGTCAACCAGAGGACCTACATGTGCCCTCTCCAGCAAGCTGGTCTCAGAGTATATTAGGAGTTCTTTTTAAAAAATATATGATATAGCTTGCTGACTTTTCTAGTATTTTTATTATTGTGTGGTAAAATATACATTACATAAATTTACCATTTTAACCACTTTTAAGTTTCAGTTCGGTGGCATTAATTACATTCGCAATGTTGTGCAATCATCTATTTCCAAAACTTTTTCATTACCTCTAATAGAAACCTTGTAACCATTAAGCAATAACTCCCCATTTCCCCTCCCAAGCCCCTGGTTATCTCTAACCTACTTTCTGCCTCTATGAATTTGCCTATTTTAGGTACCTTGTAATAAGTGAAATCAAAAAAATTTGTCCTTTTGTGTCTGGCTTATTCCAGTTAGCATAATGTCTTCAAGGTTCGTCCATGTTGTAGCATGTGTCAGAACTTCATTCCTTTTTGTGGCCGAATAATATTCCATTGTATGTACATACCATATTTTGTTTACCCGTTCATCTGTTGGTGAATACTTGTATGTTTCCACCTTTTGGCTATTGTGAGTAATACTGCCAAGAACATGGGTGTACCAATATCTTCTAAGTCCCTGCTTTCAATTACTTTGGGTATATGCCTAGGTGTGGAATTGCAGGATCATATGGTAATTCTATGTTTGGCTTTTTGAGGAACTACCAAACTGTTTTTCATAGTGGCTACAGCATTTTACATTCCCACCATCTCCCCAACATTTTTTATTTTCTATTTTTAGTAATAACTATCTTAATGGGTCTGAAGTGGTATTTCATTGTGGTTTTGATTTGCATTTCTCTACTGATTAGTGGTGTCGAGCACCTTTTCAGGTGCTTAGTGGCCATTTGTATACCTTCTTTGGGAAATGTTTATCAAGTCTTTGGTCAATTTTAAATTTTTTTCCTTGTAATTGTTAAGTTGTATATTCAGACTTCTTATGGGACAGTTCAGGGTGTTCAAAGAGAGGATCCCAAGAAACCCAAATAGAAGCTACAAGATTTCTTATGACTTAGCTTCAGAAGTCCCGGGACCTCAAGGCCGGATGTGGTGGCACAAACCTATAAACCCAGCTCCTTGGGAGACTGAGGCAGGAACATCAATGGAGCCCAGGAGTTTGAGGCTATAGTGTGTTATGATCATATCTGTGTACAGCCACTGCACTCCAACCCGGGCAACACAGAGAAACATCGTCTTTAAAAAAAGGAAAAAAGTTTATGCTCATAATGTTAGGTTCATAAAAAAGAAAAAAGTCCCAGGACCTCACTTCTGTCATATTCTACAGGTCATGCAGGACACTGAGGTCAGCCTAGATTCTAGGGAAGGGGTAGCAAAAAATTTGTGACCATTTTTAATCTACCAAAGTACAGTATGGAAATTAACTAAAACAATTCAATTGCTTAAGTAACAGTGACAGTAATAATGAATGCTGCCACAACTTTGAATTAATACTACTTCTTTTCTCCTGTGGTCTTTAGGTGTTTTCACCCATAAAAGCCTTCATCATGCATTTTTGCACATTTTAGAGATCTTTAATTATGATATAGAGATGATCACTTGATTTTTAAAAATCACTTAGCTGATCTGCTTTACAACGACGGCATGAGGCAGGAGACCTGAGTTTTCGTCTTAGTTCTGCCATTAACTGGCTGAGTGGCCTCTTCTGGGGAATGGTCTAGATATCCTCTAACTTATTCTCTAACTCTGATACAGTATTGTTTTAAGAAGGATGATGGATTGATCAAAAATTAGGACGTAAAAAAAGTCTGTGTACATTTTTTTGTGCATATGATTCTAGGATGATTTGTTGCCTAGAAATATTCCTATTTGTTATTTATTCACTGGGACAGAGAAATAACTTTCGCTTAATGAAAATTATTATAATGGGATTAAATACTAGCATCACTAAACACGCACTTATTATGGGAGCTGAAGGAGGGCTGAAGAAATGTCTTAAGGAGCATTGAGGCATAAAGGCAAGAAAATGAGAAGTAGAACAAACAGTTCACAGATTACCCAGGTGCAAAAGAACAAGGAATATGATTTTTTCTTTGAATCAAAGTCTTAGTCTAAGAGTGGTATATATTAACGAGATCTGCAAACAGTGGCTAAAGCCATAAACGAAATATGCAGCAATGGGGATAGTGATGGGGTGAGGAGAGAAGACTCCTAATATTTGCATTGTGTGCCTTTCATATGCCAAGCACAGGATGACTTGTTTTTCATACTGACTTCATTTGATTCTCACAGGCAACCACACACTAGGTATTACTTTCCCTCCTTCTCATTTTACAGATGAGAAAACTGATGCTCAACATTCTGCTCATGGTCCCACAGCTAAAGGCCTGGGAGACACCAAAGGTCATGTTTTTCCTATACAAGCTGCCTTTGACAAACCAAGAAGCAATATTTACAGAATAGTGTTTGGGGAGGATCCTTCTTAAGCATTAGTCCTCTCAACCTTGTGCTATTGTCACACAATTTATTACTAAACATGTTTTAAACCCTACAGTATACTGTTACTATTTTCCGCTCAGATAGTCAATTATGTTTTAAAGTGATTAAAAGTAATAATTTAAAACATATTTACCTTCATTTTGACAATTTCTGGAGTTCTTTATTTCTTTGTGTATACAGATTTCCATCTAATAATACTCCTTCTGCCCACAGAAATTCTTTTAACATTTCTTTTAGTGCAGGTCTGTTGGAAAATTCTCTCAGCTTTGTTTCATAAAAAAGTCTATTTCAGCTTTATTTTGCAAGATGTTTTTACTGTGTATAGAATTCTAGGTTGAAAGTTTTTTTTTTTCCCTTCTCTCGGCACTTTAAAGATGCTGCTTCATTGTTTTGGCCTGTGTAGTTTCCAATGAGACATATGTTGTAAGAAGTATGTTATTTTTGTTCTTCTGTGTGTAAGGTTTCCTTTTCCACTGGCTGCCTTCAAAATGTTCTCTTTATCTTTGGTTTTCAGTGGTTTGACTATGATGTAAGTAGGTATTTATTTGTTTGATTTCTTTTTCTCCTTGAGGTACTCAGGGTTTTTTGGATCTGTGGTTTGTTTTCTTTTAGTAATTTTGAAAAATTCTTGGCTGTGATTTATTCAAAATTTCTTCTACCCCATTCTCTCTCTCACTCACTTGCTTACTCTCGCTTTCTGCCCCTCTCCCTCTCCCTCTCCCTCTCCTCTCTTCTCTTTCTGGACTCCAATTACACACATGTTATATCATTTAATTTGTCCCACATCTCTTAGAGGTCTGCTTTTTTTCCCCTCTTTTTTTCTCCTTGTGTTTTATTTTAAGTAGTTTCTATTGGCCTATCTTCATATTCACTGATTCTTTGCTCAGCTATGTCCAGCCTACTGATAAGCCTGTCAGAGGCTCTTCATCTCTGATATCGTGTTTGTTATTTTTAGCAATTCCATTTGACTCTTTTTTATGGTTTGGATCTCTCCCTTGAAATTCCTTGTCTATTCATGCATGTTGTTTACCTTTTTCACTTGTTCCTTTAAAATATTATTCATAGTTATTTTAAAGTCCCAGTCTAATCATTCCAACGTCTGGGTCATTTCTGAATTGGATTCTAATTATGGCTTTATCACTTGACAATGGGATCATTTTTTTCTTGCTTTTCTGTCTCATAATTTTTGATTTAATGTCAGATATCATGTGTAGAAGAATAGCAGTGACTGAGGTAAAGAGTATGTAAGCCCTGAAATAGGCATACTTCTTCTTCTTGTCGGGATGTTAGTGTGGTGGAATTAATCAATTTGGTCAGGCACTGAGCTAGGTTTGGTTTGCTGTTGCTATCTTTGCCTTCGGTGCACAAGTTTAAATTCCTCTAGCAGTGGAAGACTATTATCTTATGTTTGGTGTTAGGCCTAGGGTGCTGGAGGGATGTTCTCATGTTTGTGCTCCACCCTCAGTTTTCAACTGTTCCTGCATATCTGTATCACAGAGTGGAGGTCTCCCTCCAAGCACTTGTCCCTCCTTTACCTGTAGACTGCTATTTGTACTAATTTAGTGCTAGGTTCATTGTAGGAATGGGGAGATCTTGGTTCTTCTGGTCCATCCTCAGTCTTTGACAAGGAATTTAATAATAACTAATGTGTGCCTGGGTCTGAGGGGTGAAGGCTTTTCAGCATTCCTCCTGGTAAATGCCCTTTCAAAGAAGCCAGACATCTGTGCTGAGTCTTGAATAGGTAAGAGTTCCTTATTCCTCCTTACCGGGAGCAGACCCCTGCTTTGTATTGCTGCAGGATCCCAGGCCCAAGAGATTTTTCTGTTTTTCCCCCAGAGCCAGATGGCTTTTGTTTCTACTCTTTCCCCAGAAACAGTAGACCTTTGCCTGGGTCCCTGGCGTGGGAGGCTTTGCTGCTGTTCCCCTGCCATTCAGCTGTTTAAACCTCACTTCCTACAGGAAGATTAGAGAAAGCTTTCCAGGAGAGGTGGCATTACAGATGTTCGAAGGGTAGGTAGGATGGCAATAGATGACCTAGGAGGAAGTTCATTCCAGGCTGGGGAAATATGCTGGGCAAAGGCATGGGGCTGCAACAGTGCACTGGGAAACAGGTGTGGGGGCAATGTTGAGTGACATATCAGATGGTTAAATTGAAATTGGAAAAATATTGGCTAGGGTCAATAAGAAGAAAGGAGCATCATTATGGGTAAGAGTAGTTAGGGAAGCCTTTGTAGGAAAGGAAGAAGTACTTAAAAAGGACTTTGGAGGATGGGTAGGATTTTATAGGAAAATTGAAGGTACAAAAAAATACCAGAGACAGAGAGAATAACACAAGCATAGCCTTGGAGTTGGCCAAGAGCCCAGTGTTCTTAGGGGTCCAAAGGAGTGAACTTATGTGGGGAATAAGTGGTATCCACCTTGTGTATCACATTCTTTCCAGCTGTGGGGTTTTCATATAAACTCTATCCTCTGCCTAGAATCCTCTCTACCAGTTAGAATGTTTTTGGTGGCCATTTACAGAAAATCAAAGTTGGAAATACCAGAGAGTGTTTAAGGTTTCAGTTTATAATGCCATAAGCGCTTTGTTTCACTGTGATTATCCTGATTCTGCCCTCTCCTGTATGTTGGCTTTCTTTTAAGCTGGCTTTTCTTGTGGTAGAGAGGGGGATGCTGCTAGCTTCCAGGCTGCATGTCCTTGTTCACATTCAAGAAGGGAAAGCAGCTCTTGCCCTATCTTCAAACAAAAGTGCTGCATTTCATTCTGATGAATGCAACTTGGATCATGTGCCCACTCATGAACTCATTACTGTGACTTGTGAAGACTGTCATGTGCTGATTGGCCTAGGCCAGTCCATCTTTGAGCCGGTCGCCGTGGTAAGGAGATTAAATTGGACCAATCAGGCCCAATCCTTGAGGTGAGGGCAAAGCCCAAACCTATGCATGTAAAAGATGTCTGGGATGAGGGGTAGGGATGGAGACAGTTGCAAAATCTACTCCATTGCTCCACTTGGGAGCCCAGTCAATCCATTCTTTCTTCAGTCCTCACCTTAGATGTCAGATCTGCTGAGAGGCTCTCCCTGATACCTAAACTAAATTAGAGTCTTCCTGTTTTAGCTCACAGTACCCTATAGTTTTCCTTCACAATGCTTCTCTCCTCTAAACTACAGTAGTCTCCCCTTAGCCACAAGGCATAAGTTCCAAGACTCCCAGTGGATGCCTGAAACCCTATGTATACTATGTTTTTTACTATATATACGTATCTATAATAAAGTTAAATTTATAAGTTAGGTGCAGTAAAAGATTAACAACTTATAATAAAATAGAACAATTATAACAATATACTGTAATGAAAGTTATGTGAATCTGGTCTCTCTCTGTCTCAAAATATATTATTGTACTGTACTCACCTATTTTCAGACCACAGTTGACCACAGGTAACTGAAACTGTGGGAAGTGAAATCTCAGATAAGGAGGGACTACTGTATACATTTATTTGTGTGATTATTTGTTAAAAGTCTGGTTCCTCCACTAGACTCTAAGCTATATGAGAGCAGGGACCATGACTTTTTCTCAGCACAGGTCCCTAGCTGGCACATAATAGACATTCTATAAAAATGTGAAATAAATAATTGGGTTCTTCTCAACTTCTATTCAATAATGAAAAATTTTACTTCGATCAGCTTCAAAATTGTCATGGTACTGGGGAAGGGAGAATATAAAAGTGAATACTAAGCTCAAAGCTGTGTTACAATGTGACCAAAACTGATAAATACTCTGTACAACAGAAAGACGCTCCAGGGACGACCACGATTGTGGCTCTGACACGGGCAGAACAGGGGCAATGTGTATGGCCAAAGTGTTGTACCCCCATGATATTCTGAAATTAAAAAAAAAAAAAAAGAAAAAAAAAAGAAAGACGCTCCAGGAATTACATGGATTAAAAAACTCAGTTATTGTAAATGACACTGTCAAATGCCAGTTCTGCATAAAAAATCTTGGCGTTTGTAATAATATCCATTCCTACTCTCTTTTATTATCAAGGTTATATCTCATAGCAGAGTAAATTTTAAAGGCACTTACACAGACCACAACTGTCTTGCTTTTCTTATAATAAATTATCTGCATCAGAAATGCACAATCATGGAACTGAGGCTATAAAGAGGTTTTATAAAGAAGCTAAAGAAGTGATTATAAGCCAGTGGAACTGCTGTCATTCAAAATATGCATTTGACTCCTGCTATTTAAAATTTTATTTTCATATCAATTTTGGTACTTTTCAAATAAAGGAGTTTAGGAAAAATCGCGTTTCAACATTTTGAAACATTTATGTCATCAAATGTAGGCTTACTTTATCCCACCAAACCTCAGCATTCTGGTCAATGATGTTTGGAAATTCCACTTATAGAGCATCAATTAAATCTTGTCAAATTATTTGGACAGCCTTAATGTAATTACTTTCTGTTCTTTCAGTGGGAAAAATTTCACTGTTGGATTGGTCCTGAATAAACAATGAAGTGTTTTAGTGATCACTATTTATTGATTTTGTCACTTTTTCATCTAAGCACATTTTTGTGCTGTTATTCAGAAACAAAGTATTTTATGTTTAGATTTCTATTAGAGTGTATGAAGAAACTTACATTTACTTCTATTTCATCTTACAGTCTTTTATCTATTCTTATATTATTTTGTGTTTATAGAGGCTAAAATTTTTAATTCAGTAGTAATGATATGGAAACTAAAGATCTGAGTGATATTTCTTCCATAGGGAACCTATTATCACTATTTAGTATGGTGGATGTGGGCTAATCTATTTAATATAATTACTTTGTTGGGCAATCTTTGGTCGTAACCACTAATTTGAGAAAATAAATAATCATCCAAATGAATCCTTTCTCTTCTTGCCTTTCACCCATTGTTTGTCCTTAGTATTAATTAAAATTTATAAGAATCCCATGATATGAAGAAATAAAGACAATATGTACAATTAAAGAAATAAAAATCCCAGGCCCTTATTTGACAACAAAACTTTTTTTTTTTTTTAGATTTTGCAAGACGTAGGTAAAGCAGTGCAGGGGAGGTTTGTGTGGCTTGAGGATTTGTTGGCCTTTTTGTTGTGGATCACATTTCATCCCAATCTTACTTAGTTTTGCTCATGAAAATGTTGCAGATACATTTGAAACTATTACACCCTTCACAAAACCAAAGCAAGAAACTGATTTTCCTTTAAACTGTTTCATTTTTTGAGAAGCTCCTGAATGTTTTCTCTCTTTCTTTTTTTTTTTTTTTTTTGAATAGAATAAGCTGTTTACTACAGCAAGGGTAGCCCATAATACAGTCCTGACTTTTGATCGGCTAAATTTCTCTAGCAGTGTTTTATTTTTTTAATTTTTTTTTATTGACAAATAATAATTCTGCATATTCCTTGGTACATAGTGATGTTTCAATACATATAGTGTACAGTGATCAGATCAGGGTAATAAGCATATCCATCTCAAACATGTATCATTTCTTTGTGTTGAGAACATTCAGTATCCTCCTTCTAGCTATTTGAAACTATATAATATATTTTTGTTAATTATATTCCTCCTACAATGGTATAGAACACTAGAACCTATTTCTCCTATCTTGCTATAATTATTTATCCTGGATGTTTTCTAAATCTAAGGTTTTTAATAACTCATTAAGAAAACCAGCTTTGCCTGATGAGATAAAAATTGACATTAGGACATCAGTGTTCCAGTCCTATTTTAATAGCAACTTCGAATAACTGCCCACCATTTCTGTGCCTCAGTTTATCCATCCATAAAATGCTTTGCAGTAGGTGCTCAATGTTTGTTGAATGAATGAATAAAATAATAATAACCAGCACTTACTGAGCGCTAACCGTGTGCTGGGCACTTTACGTGCATTATCTCACTTAAGCCCTATGAAGCAGATACTGTTATTAACCCTAACTGTTAGAAGAGAAAGTTGAGCTTAATCAATTTGCCCAAAGTCACCAGCTAGCAATGTGTGAGATTTGAACCCAGATGTCTAAATCCAGTGCCAGTGCTCTTAAACATGCTATGTCTGAGTCTTGCCCCTGGCTCCAGGAAGAGAAAGTCAGCCAAAGGCAACTTACAACACCCCAGCTATCCTTTCCTTGATGAACTTGTGTCTGTGCTTTGTCATGTCACACCATGTGAAAAAGGAACTCAGCAGGGCTGGAATCTCTCACTGTGTGGTGTCCATAATCTTGGATGCAGGAAACTACTTTACCTTTTGTGTCTTGAAGAGTGCATAACTAAGGTCCTTCTAAACCAAAGAGACAGAGTAATTGACCTTAAAATATGTACTGCCCTTTGACCTCTTTGGGGGTAAGTGAGGGGCATAGAGCTAAGTATTACTGCCATCTCCTTCAGAAATCTGAATATAACACTCTCAAGGAAATATTTGACACCTGATGAAACAAATGGTCAATGGGTGCGTCATACTCAGATGGCAGTGGTTGGAGGTTTGGAGGAGGAGGCCCCACTACAGTTTATTGAAGCTACAGATGGTAACCTAATTAATATTTAGAAACTGTATGCATGAACATAGAGGTTGAGTTATATAACTCTGAAACCGTCATTTCATTTTGAAAACAGTCAGTGACACATAGTGACCTGGCTATGTAGAGTTTGAGATGAGATTCTATGTTCTTCCTTATGGCTTAAAAAAAAATTCCATATTTTGGAATCATATTGAAATCTTATTTATATAGTGAACAATTCTAGGGCACAAACTGAATATTCTATAAAGCTGAAGTTAAGTGAGAGTGACTCCAGTTACATTGTGGGTGTCAAGGGTATGCTGAGGCAGAGCTAAACCCATGTGTCTTGAACAAAATTGGAGATGCTGCTGCATGTGTCAAAGGCCAAGTGGAACTGCCAAACTATTAGGTCAGGCATGAGAAGCAGATATCACAATTGAACAAGTTTATATCTTCACCAATCTGTTTTTCAAACAGCCTTTAAAAAATGCAGGGTGTCTGGGAGGAAGAGAACAGATAAGCTACCCCAACAAATGAGGAGGATGGGATAGACATAGAGAAAAGAACTGTAAACAGAAGAAATGTGATTTTTGAGTGTTTTCTTACCCCAAATCACATATCTAAAAGTGATTAATGCTTTATAAACTCTCAAAAGTACTTATGAAAACACATAAAGCATTTTTAACTCCCCCTCACCTTTCAGGAAAACTATATTAAGTCTGTGATACAAGCCAGTGGGCAGCAAAATACTCTGTTAATTTGGGAAGCCTACCATATGTCATCACAACACAACAGAATGCTGCTTTAATGGCTCTCTTAACATACCCTGTGGTGTTTGAGTATTGGATGACACAGTATCTTTCTGGTTTAATTGTGCATTTCCTCGCTTCCTTTGGTTTCTGTCTGTCAAAACAGAAATATTCTAATGTTGATGCATATACATTAAAATAATAATAGTGAATAATGGCACAATTTAATATGGTTGAAATATTTTTAAAACCCAAAGCAAAGCATACTAAAATGTTTTTACAATTATCAATTGGAACCTCTAAGAACAGTTTTCTATGTAATAATTTACCTTCCAGATTAGATTTAGGGAGAGAGGTTTTAAGGTGGTTATTCAAACCATGTGCAATACATCATTTATTAAAATTGACATAAAAAATAGAAACCAGCTCTGAAAAAATTAGTAATATTATGTAAAAAATAGTGAATAGTATTAAATTTTTGACTCATGAAACTGAGTGCCATAAATGTTCAATGTACATTTATGCTATCTCAGCACAATTGTTTGTACTTACTAAAGAGTATTTTATCTTGTAAAAAATATCTAAATAAGTGCACTTTAATCATTTGAAATATATTTATATGCATTTAAGATACTATGTTCATTAAATATATTAAGAATAAGAATCTGTTAATAAAGTGTCTGAATATTTGGTTACATGTATTTTGTTTATTAGGAAAAACTGAAAAATTGATAAAATTGCTTAGTATACTTTAAGCCAATATTAATACTAATTCTCTCAGGAATGAAGACAAACAGAATTCCTCCTTACAAAGCCACACAGGCAAGGATTGTTTTTTCTTCTCTCCACAGGCTCTCTTATTTCCATATTAAATTTAAAGAAAACTCCTCTTTTTAAAGAATTTGAAGATAATGAAATATTGTGATTAGATTAAAATTCTGGGTAACAAAAAGTTGCTACACATATGAAACTTTTAGTTCTGTATCATAAATTTCAAGAAAACAACATAACAAGATGACTTTAATATTAAGACTAAATCAAACAATTGGACTGCTTCGGAGTTAGTTCAGAGGGCATTTTTATCTTACAGAGCCTTAGGGCCATCCATAGGGACATAAATTATCCTTGACTATGACTACAAAGAATTCTGGTTATTTGAGTCTGGTTAGATAGGAACTTATGGTATTTGCTTCAGTTCTCATTTTGACTTCATATGTATAATACTTTCAGTGAAATGGTTTTCAGAACTTCTCTTAATGGTCTATTTATAGTATAATAGACTCTTCTAGTGTTAGATATTTTACTCAAAACTAAAAATCACAAATTAAAAATCTTAGTAACTTATGTCCTATTTGCTAATGTACTTCTGATTTAATATACTGTTTTACCTAATATTGTAATATTAAATGTAATACATAATAATGCCATAAATATTAAATCAGAAGTTAAAGTTTCTGTCTATCCATCTATCTGTCTTGGTATCAGGTAAATCAATGTGAAATTACATTTATAATGTACATGCCTGAATAGTACCTCAAAGATAAAAGCCAAGTTTAATTGGTATATCCTTTTGAACTTTTCAACTTTTGATGCTATGTACATGTATTACTGCTTCAAAAAATGAAAACAAGATAATTAACATTTTATCAGGCTAGAATGGTGCAATAACATTTACCACAGTCTATCTCACCACAGGTAAGATGGCTTATTTTAAAAAGTATCTTGCAGAGTCAGAATTATAATTTTACTCAATTCTCTCTCGTTGCTTTTTTCTGGTAATACTATTTAACTTTAAACTGTTATAATTTACAATAAAAATCACCCATTTCATAAGAACATTATGACTGAGATTAGAGAATCCTGAAAAAATTCTTTAATGTTTTGGAAAAAACACATAATGTCAGAAAAAACATTGTTATGTGGTGTTTAGGAAAATGTACTTAGAGGCCAGTTTCACAGTGCTCCTCTTAAAGGAGTTGACATTTTCCATATTGGAATATGTAGAAACAGGTGCATGGCTGTGGGGGAGTTTATTTTCCCAGTTGACCTAATAAAATGATACATATTCACTTATGTTGTATTCATGGGAAGACATAGGACATATATATTATTCCTTATTTTAACTCAGGATAGTTTAGGGCAAAAGGTAGAACCAATAATCTGGTGTTTCAGTGAAATTATGAAGGCAAAAAGATATTAAATACTTGATTTTTGTGCTAGAAGTTGAGATTTGGAGACTGGTAACATCTTAATTTTTTGAATTGGCCACCAGGCAGACTAAGAGATGATAGTCACATAATGTTTATTTGGTTATTTCTCCAAATTTATTAGTAGTTTTTAATAAAAGTATTTTATTAACTTCACTAATGAAATGACTTTGTAAGATAACTTCCTTTATCCTCCTAGAGAGTGTTGCTTGCTTCTGAGTGTTTAGCTGAGTATATATCATAGCAATATTTGTTTCTATTAAATGCTTACCATGTGTGAAACATTTTCCATGAGTTATCCTCACAAAAACCTTATAATGTAGGCATTATTATTAATAATAATATTATTATTAATAAGGAAACTGAGACTCAGAGAAGTGAAGAAACTTGCCCAATTGCTCATGAATGTCAGAAGTGGAATTGATTCAGGTCTGTCTGACTCTAAAACCTGAGCTCTTTCTACTAAACCATTGTCAGATTCCAGACTTTAAGTTCATAACTGATTAGTTAGACAGTATTTTGTTAAAAATCCAAAATTTAGTAAAGATTAAACATCTCTAAATGCTTTGACACATTGTCCTTAATTAATTGCATTAACTAATGTACTACCTATTTCTTCTGCAGGTTCATGTTCCTGTTCAATATAAATTCAGGTTTATCATCTATAGTTCTTTTTATATTTTTACACCCTAATCTGTACCTAATCTGTACAGTGATGTTTCAGATCTTTAAAAATGACTTACATAATAAAGTATTTCTTGTTGTAGTTTCTTGCTGATTTTTGTGGGACTCATTGTCTTTACATCATCACAGAAGACCCTGATTTCATTCTTATGCCTTTCTGTGAAAAAAAATGAATGCCAGGAAATGCTTCTGTCTATAAGACACCATTCATTTGAAAAGAATTAAAATCTGAGTTTGTTTTTACAATAAAATGATCAGTAATATGGAGAAACTGCTTCTGATGATGGAAGTAAATGAAGACAATAAAACTCCAGCTACAGTTTATGACCATCATAATTTACTGTATTCTAAATGCCCTGGACACTTCTACATGCAATTTCTGCTGCTTAATTTTCTACTTATTCATCTGTCACTTTGTCACTGTTCTACAGTTTCATACATTCCTCTTTTGTCATCTCAACTACTTCATAATTGCAACAGATCAGGACCCCATCTTCAAGTTTTGTTTTGTTTTGTTTTGTTTTGTTTAGATATGATCCTGAAGATTTCAGTATTATGGGTAAATCAACACTCCATAAAAGCCAACTGAAAGAGTATTGAAATAATCATTTCTGTGAGAAGGGAAGAATTAACACCACTAATTAAGAAATAGCCTTTATTTTTGAGTCAAAGGAACAAGATGGAATTAAATACCTTTTTATAATTCTACAATCCCTATGTACTTTAAAATGTATAAGAGCAAAAACGAAAGAATTAAAGCTATTAAAAAACCTGGTTTTTCATGACAAAATCATGAGGAAGAAAAACATTTATTACATTTTATGAAGGTGCAGTCTCACGATACGGGTGATAAGTATTTCACGGGCCTCAGACGCAGAGTTTTTGAAGTGGAGATGGATCGAGTACGCACGTCCATTGTCTTGTCGTGTGGCACAGAGCATCACACTGGCTTCCTGAGATGTTGGGGCTTTGCTTTGTGGGTCACTCAGGCTGTTAGTCCTTCGCTGAACACTGGTTTTACTTTGTAGTTTGTCTTATATATTAAATCCATTTGGGATTACTTGCAAACTGTTTTAGACTCATTATTCGAATCTGGAAAATCTGGACTGAACTTTTTTGCCTGAGAGGAAACTAAGTCATAGAAAGAATTAGTGACTTGCCCAGAGCTATAGAACTGGGAGCAGAACTCGATCAGGTACAAACTCATACCTCTCTCGTTCTTTATGTTATTTATATGTATTATGCCTGTAAAACATCTATGTAAAGTTCTTTCTAGTGATATTAATTTATGGTGACTTAAAATGATCCAACTAGGAAGAAATTTAGCATTCGTACCACATAGAAACAATTCAGGATAGAATTTCCACATGGCAGATAGATTCAAAAATATTAACAACTGGAGGAAATTATTTTAAACAATATATAATTATTACTCAATATTTCCCAAGGTATTGATATAGCCTACTATGATTTTAATAGTGATGCTTATAGAAGGAAGTGGTGATTAGTTCCTCTATAGAAGCAAGAAGATTCTTAATAGGTTGGTATCCACTCTTTTCACCAAAGAAAGAAGTCAAAGTGACCTGGTTGTTGGAATTTCATTTGCTCACTGAAAATATGTACATAATTATGGTAGCGATACCATCATTGACATCCTTGGTCTCTTTTTCACTGGAAGAGGAAATGACTCCTTTTCCTAGTTAATTTCTCTGGAACTCTTTCTCTTCTGCTTAAATCTGATCCTTTCCGTCCTTGAGCTTGGCTTTGGGGCACAAGATAAACACCAGGTGCAGCTAGCAACAAAATATACCTTTCAAGACCACAGAAAAGATGCACGGGTTCTACTGGTGGGTGTTTGATTTATAATTTAGACATAATTTTCTATTTTGGACCATGATTGAAGTAAGGTCTTCTGAAAAGGGCCCAATATATTCCTGACTCTTGTAGCTGCGTCCCACCCCACACTCCACCAAAGTGCTTGCTGAGTTTCCTGGAGCCGGGACAGCAATTAGGACCACAAAAATGAAGTTCATTAATGAAAACTAATTGAAAATTAATTCACCATGACTCCAGGGAAGAGCTTGCATTTAAAATGTTGTGTTGTTAGCAAGCAAGTCTCTAATCATCAGAGCATGGCAAAATACTTCAGAATGACACATAGGTTAATGAGGTGGTGAAGCATCCGAAGAACAAAGTCTTGTAGTATTAAAATAGCCACCATGCTTAGAACAGCTACCCCGCGCCTCCCTCTGGCTTCCCTTTCTGCCTCGTTCTACCTTATTTTATTATCGCTGGACAGAGCAGATGCCACCTTAGTATCCATTCCCCCAAGACAGCTTTCCCAGAGAAAATTTCCACAATCATTCTCCAAGTTTTGATTACTAAATATGAACTTTGCAAATGTCAATTTATCTATTCTCCAAACCTTAAGGAATCTGCTTTTTTTAAAAAAAATTTTTTACTATGGAAAATTTCAAACGTGTGCAAAAGAGAGACTGCTATAATGAAACTCCCTCATCTGACTTCAACAGTTATCTACCAGGAGCCTATTTGAAACCATATTTTAGTAAACTTGAAAGAGCAAATATTTAGACTTATGAGATTTCCTTTCTCACAAGATAGATACCGTGTCATGAGCAGCTTGCTTTTCTCCTTTTCTCATTCATTTAAAAATTTTATTATAGTTATTGTACGTGCAAGATGGAACATAAGAAGGATGGGACGTTTATTCTTTCAAAATTTCACCCATAGCTCTTCTGAGAAACCATCTAGGATCCTTTTGAAGCCTCTTTATATGCAGATAGTTTCTAATTTTATGTTTACATGAAGGGATTTTTAAAATTATATCAATAAAATTTTGGTCATTTCAAGTGTGATTGTTCTCCATGGAAATATCCATTTTCATTTTGCTCTTCACATTATGTCTGATATTAAAAATACTGGTAAGCTGGTATGTGAAAGAATCTAATGAATCACTATCTTTCCTCTCCATAGTATTATTTTATTATTTTTGAAAATGAGGAATTAAGGGAAGAAGTTAGAGGACAAATTCTTTTTCTCCATTTGGTTGCTACCAGAGTCAATTTGTATTTCCTTTATCATCAGTCCTTTTAGCAAATCTCATCTCTCAAGTCTTCCAGAATTTGTGATTTGAGAATTCTACCTTCAATTTCAATCCAAAGAAGAGAATAAGTACATTCCCTTTTCTATTATCTTTTAGAAAGCTTTAAAAAGCTATTAAAAACTATTGAACTGTTCTGGAAATCTTTTGTACCTTGCTTTCAAGGTATAGAGTTTAGACATACCTTCACAGTAGAGCAAGTCCCTCTTAAAGCCCCTTCTTTTTTATGTACTCCTACATATGAGGTTAATTCTCTACTTCTTGCAAATTATTTCAGAACCATTCTGCTTTTATATCTTCTTTTTAAAATTTCTGTTTTTAAAGGAGTTTCGCCCATATCATATTATTCTGATTTTTGCAACTAAATTGTTGGGCAAATATATATTTAGGATATTTCTGTAATGTTGTAATGTTTGGAAATGAGACATTTTAAAACAAAAAAAAGAAAACCTGACAGAATAAAAAGTTAAACAGCTGATGAAAACACCGAGCACTGTCCCAGGTGAGTAAGAGATTGGTGATTTTTTTTATTTAGTTGCTAAGAAAAGTTCTTGTGTTATTCAATTTTTAAAAGAATATTTGATGTAATACTAGCATCCATAACCCTACAGCTGGAGAATTTTAAGGAATGAGACACAAAAAAACCACATGAATTATTTTAATTTTGAGTGTGTCTATTAAATTTATCTGACATGTTTGGTCAGATATTTTCCTATTGCTAATTTTTTGCATTTATTTTGACTTTAAGCTTTATCTGTATTGTCGTTCTATCCTTGCACTACTCTGGATGTATAAAGTATCTATACTAGTAAAAAGCAAACTGTTTAATAGAATGGAGACAGAAAGGAAATAACTGTTTATGAAGAGATCCATTATGAGACAGGAGTCAACAAATAAATGCAGCCACAAAATTGTCTTCTCTTTACAGAATAGATTGACATTCCAAGAATGTGCACTGAGCATTTCCTTAAATTAAGTACCTAATTTCTTAAATTTCCCATGGTCTTTATTCTAAAAGTTGTACCATTTTCAGACAGTCATAGGTCTTGATTGTGCCATCAAGGAAATTTGGACATAAGCTAGTATTTGAATGACATCATAAATAATCATGCTTTTCCTTTATTATAACAACCAGTCTGATTAATCTTCTAATTTTCTTAAAACTTACAATGAACTTATAGTGAACTTAATCTTGTTAAAGTTTTTCTTTAAACATATAAAAAAAAAAAACGACCTTGCTTATTTGAGTTTGGCAACTTCAAGCTGGTATTTGCCAACTCAAAAAAAAAAAGCGTTATTATCTTATGAACTTGGAAACAGTTACTTAACCCACTAAGCCTACAATACAAACACTAAGGGACTATTTTGTTGCCACTATTTACAAATTTACTTCACTAATGCGGTATGAGCATATAACACTAAGAATTATTCTGCACATATTCTAAGCATATTACCTACAAATCAGAACCTTTTAGAAAGCTCTAAAATTTTGTAATATCAATCCACTTGAACTCTATCTTTCTTTTGCTAAAGCAGTAAGAATTATAATCAACATTCTATGTTTCTTTTCCTTTTGCTAAGTACTTAAGCTGAGAACCTTAAGTTGGAAGGTACAGAATCCTGCCAATTCTTTGATAACAGATCTTCTGCTTGGGGGGTTAAATGAATTTCGTGGTTATCCTTAACACTTACTATTTCTTCTTAGGCCTCTTTCATTTAAAAAGGGGTCGGTGCTTCCAATCTATAAACACCCATTAAAAGTTCTCCACCCTTTTATACTTGGCTGCTGGTCTTAATTGTCTGCAGATGGGTGGATCATTGCATTTTTATTTCAAAGGTAGAGATTTGCAAAATGTAAACGAGCCTATTGAAAGTTCTAAATCAAGACTCTCAACATCTATTAAAGAGATCCATGTGTAAATGGGGATAGAACTCAATAGGAAAGTGTATTTTTGTAACAAACGTTTTCACTCACATCTGAGAAAAAGTATATATCACCAGCAATGCATTACAAATGTATTCAAAACAAACAGTGCTTTGCTAGAGGGCTATTTAAAAATTTCCTGCAAAACTTTGAACCAGGGAAAACGTGTTTGCAAAATATTATTGTTTTTCTTTTATAATAGTTGCTAGATAAGAGATGCTGTGTAACTTATCCTAAATCATAAATTTTCACTGTGTTGAAAAGGAGCAAAAGCAATTGTTATATTTTACATGCCAAAATAAAACTCAATACAATATAGTCCTACACTACTAAGAAACATATTTTATTGTACTTAATATAAAATCTTAAAATATGACTATTTCTGGTTCACCTACTGAATTATTATTTTTTATTTTGGTTAAATTTCTTTTTAAAAAATGAACCAAAATTTACAGGATTGCTTGTGACTGCGAACTAAACTCAGCCTCGCTGTTCTTGGCACTGGCTTATCTTGCCTAAGGGACTGACAGTTTACCTCAGATTCTACAGTTTCTTCCATTCTTCTTTCACTAGCTTTTCCCCTTAGTCTTGCTTTTCATTAGCCCACCCTGATGGTTGACCACTTCTAATCCATAAATTAAACAGACAGCAAACACAAAAGCATGCTTCTTTTATCTGTGAAAAACCTATCACAAACTTAATTTAGTTTGATTTTCTTGGGTCTAAAATAAAACATTCCAAGTAGCAAAAAATATTGCTAGATTCTCTGCCCTTAAAAACCAATCTTATATATTCACCTTGCAGTGGAGGATACAATGGAATTGCTTTGGACTATTTTATTCACTTTGGCTGTGAGCACCATAATCTGTGCCCAGTAGTCACATCAAGGTTTGAACATCAGACAACTGTACTTCCCTCATCCTTTCTCTAAATGCAACGCACCATTTATTTAATTCTAGGGGAATTTTTTCCCCTAAACTCCAGTTTCAACACACAGATTATAGTGACAATGTTTAAAAGATGTTTCAATCTTTGAGATTGCATTTTCTTTTATTTTTTTCCTTAATTTTTCTGTGTGTGATGAAAAGAGAAGCAGAAGTTGAGTATCTACATAGAAACAAAAAACAATTTAAGTTACTCCCCAGCTTGCAAAAATATATTTACAAGCTCTCAACAAAATTTTACTTTTAAAAGCCATTTTAATATTTGTTATCTTTTACTGAGTAAAATAAGCTGATGCTTTTACATGTGGATCTTATTATGTGAATAGCCGTCGAAGCCTGCTATTGAACATAATCATATGAATTACGAACTGTGACTTTATTTCTTTTATAATCTTTGTAGTTCTTGCCATTACTTTTACATGTCTATGTCTGGCATTATGTAGCTTTGAAACTATGCCAAAAATATTTATTGTCGTATATCTGGCATTCTCATACTTTGTGGCTGAGTTTGGTTTCCAAGCTGGGCAAAACTTATTAGCAGATACAGTTCTTGGCATTTGTTTGAAAAAAAAAAAGTCTTAAGTAATTTTAGTACCCCCTGAAGTATAACCTTTTGCACTCCTTGAAACATGTATAGAGTTGAAATTTCAATGCTTGAGCTATCTTTTTTTCCAATTTGAGGTAATTCTCCTTCAATTCTAAAGTATGAGAAATGAGATGAAATGATGACAAAAGGAAACAGAAAATAAAACAATGAATTTAACTGCAAACTGGAACATTTTGAAATATTCGCATAGATGGTCTGGATAAAATACTTCCTTGGTATGCAAATCCCAGAGAGCTGAGGCAGGGTACCACCGATACAGTGCACTGCTAGTACTTTGTGGTGGCATGAACTAACAATAATGATAAAAAGAAAAATACGTATGAATAATTCTTTTACTAATCTCTCTGCAGCTTGACTAGAGAAAATTATTTAAAGAAATGTGATGAAGATATTTACTTCCTGCCTTTGGGTTTATATACCAGTCTCCATCACCACATCGTTCAGGCATAGCACAGTATTCTTCATGTAGTACATTCTCAATATGATTTTGTGTATATAGATACAGTAACCTATTAGCATTATTTAAGGTGTTATTAAGGTATTGTTAAGCTACGGTCATTTGCATTTCTACGGACAAGAAACATTTGTATTATCCATTTTCTATAATTTACAGAGTAGTAAATAATAATACTTGTGCCATGTATTTTAGATGGTAAAGACTATTATTTTGAGAATTAGTGTGATTTTTTTTCTGTATTTATATATTCATTGATGTTTTTCTGTCAAATGTTTTTTGAGAACCTACTGTGTGTCAGGCACTGTATTTAGTGCTGGTAATCAAAAACTGCCCTTCCACACAGATCTACAGTTTAGTGAGGGATACAGACATTAATCACATGATTATAAAAATAAATGTACAATTATAACTGTGATCAGAACCACAAAAAAGTCTGCAGAGCTCTGAAAGGGCAAAATTTGTACAAGGTAATCTTAATGTAAGTTAATTTTACTTTAAGTAGCATCTATATTTCCTGATTTTTGTATTTATCAAAAGTGATACTTTAAATTAGAAACCTATTTTTAAAAAATTATTGTACTGAATCAATTACTTATATAAAACCTAGTAATTCTGTAGCACACAAATAAGTCTAATATTTACATACTTCAATCTTACCATAAAAATACTGTGTAATATAAACTTCTTTTTAATTTTTAAAAAATGTTTATAGATGTAGGGGGTACAAGTGCAGTTTTGTTGCATGGATATATTGCTTAGTGGCGAAGCCTGGGCTTTTAGTGGACCCGTCACCCTAATAGTGTACATTGTACTCAATAGGTAATTTTTCATCCCTCACTCTCCTCCCACCTTCCATAAACGTCTATATTATTAATAATTTATTTGTTAGGACCAGAGAAGGAAATCATAGTTGGTTAAAATTAGTAAAGTCAAAATTAAGTCAGCTAATCTTTTGCCAATCGCTCCTTCTGGAGTCTTACTCCCACCCCCCCAGACTTCACTATGGTTCTGCAGCAAGTACCCTCGTGCAAAACAATTATGTGTGATGTATTTGCACTCTTCAGCGTTTTAGTTGCTTCAGAATCCACGCTGTCCTGTGTTCCGCAATGCTCTGAGTCCGTGGTGGCTTATGCAGTGCGGAGTGTTGCTGAGCTGTCTTGTTGCCCATTCGCTCCATTCCTTTAACTGTATTCCCTTCATCGTCAAAGATCCAGTTGGAAGATAACTGCTTTTATGAAGCCTGATTTGATACTGTAGAATAAGAAACAGATGCATTCACTTTTTATTTATAAAATCACAACAGTGCAGCCCATAAGTTTATCGTGTCTTCAGAACACTGCAACGCCAGTGCAGACTCCTCTCCCAGAGATGGGTCTTTCAGAGACGGGAACCATCATCCAGATGAGTTGCTCATTTGTCGTTTTCATAGGCAGCTGGATTCTTCCTCTTGGGTTTCTTAAACTCCTGGCACCCCCATGTGTAGACAAGATAAAACACTACAAATGTCAGTACCACGCTAAGGAAGGACGCCTGAGTGGCCTGAAGTAGTGCAGGAAGGTAGGCTGCTGGAAGGGCGACGAGCCCTAGGTGACCACATGCTACATCTGCGTCATCGTATCGGTGGCCCTCGCCCTCCACAGTCGTGGATCCACCGCATTCACATTTGGAGCAGGATTAGATATGCACATTACAAAAGCTGAATTTATATATATGAATGTGACCCTAGCAAAACAACAAAAACACACATTTTAGGGTTTTTTTTCTCATAGTAGTGGTGATACCTTTGAGCTAAGTCATCACCTGCTATCACACTTTATGCTGTGTCTTAGATTAGGTTTCCTAGAAGCAGACCATCAGATGATTCATGTGCAAGTGATTTATTAAGAAAACACTCTTGGGGGATACCAGTAAAAGACTGTGGAAAGCAGGACAGAAAAGAGAAGCTAGCCAAGCAAAGATGAATCTCAGGCTAACTTTCATAGACGGTCACTTCATCCTGTGCCTGCAGGGGAATTCTGGAATGTAAATTATGCATCAGAATTGTCCTGACCAGCTCCCTTGGGGGTGAGGTGGGATGGGGGAAAGTAAATTCCCAGGCACTTTTCCAGTGTTGGCAAAGTGGAATCCAGTGTCTTCTGAAAAATAGCTGAGTGTTTGTTGCTGGAAGCAGAAACACAAAAGGAGGCAAAAAGGAAACTGAGGATATTGGGGAGAAATATTGATAGTGTTTGCAAAACTCTACCTGGTCCCCCCCAAATCCATTCTCTTCTTCTTCCTGGGCACATGGTTAGACTGCACTTCTCAGCCTCCCTTGCCAAGTGTGGCTATGTAACTGTGTCCTTTCCAGAAGAACGGAGTGGAAGTGATGTGGGCCACCTCTGAGCCTAGAATAGCCTCATCCATACTATCTGTCTCCACCCTGCTGGCTGGGACTCAGGATGACTCAACTTATGCTATAAAGATAATGAAAATGACCTCAGGAATAATGATGCGACATGATAGAAGTACTGGGGTCCCTGAATGACTTCATGGAGCAGTTTCTTGATGATACAGAACATTTACTTTGGACAGTTAGGTAAGAGAAACACACCTCCTTTTCAAACCACTGAATTATTGTTGAGTCTCTTTATCACAGCAGCCTAGCCTTTTTCTAGTTAATACAAGATGTTTTATTCTTCTTATAACATTATATGGTATTATAGATCCATTGTTATAGTTTATTGTTGATTTCTTCTACTAGAATATATATTATATGAGAGCAGAAGATTTGCCTATCTTTTTCTCACTGGCACAAATACTCAATATGTACTTATTTAGTGAATAAATATAAGTGTAGTTTACCTTGCCCTAGAATAATTAAAATAAAACACATTATAATTAAAGAACTTACTATAATGTCATGTTAGAAGTGATATATAACAAATGGGAAGAGTTTAATAAAAAGTAACCCAAATGATTAATGAGGTAAAATATTGATGTATTAAAAATGGAGAGAAGATAAATTATATACTTTTGAAAAAACAAGGTTGAAGGGCACCTTGGTAACTGTCTTTGTGTATTGGAAAGGTGATTATAAAGAGGTTGCTGCCCAACTGTTTTCCATGTCTGCAGAGGAAAAACTAGCAGGAAAGAGCTTAAACTGATCTGACAGTAATAGTGATTAAACATTACAAAAGGCTCCAGGGTAATATTGTAGAATCTCTGTCCCTGGTGAATTTTAAGGACAAACCATCTGTCTTAGACATTTCAGGCAGAGGCTTGCAGGAAGTGAGAGGTCTGGATTAAATGACTCCTCGAGCTAGCTCCCTTTCAATTCCAGGAGTTGGTGCCACTATTCAGGTTATGCAGGGGATCTGGCAGTGACATCTTTCATTCCACTGACCAGGCTGGCTGATTACTTGGCATCTCTTATCTGTAACTTGAGAGACTTATTTCTCTGGGGAAGGCCAGTAGGGTGGGGAGTAGGGAGTAGAAAGACTAACCTCCCAAAATAATGATATTAAAAAGTACATTTTGTACCTAGAAGTTGAAGATACTAAGTAATTTCTATACAATCAGTACAAACTAACTGGAAAAGTCCTAAGAATTTTTAATACTTCAAGTGCTATGTTTTATTTAGTAAGATTGACTTCTATACAAATGATGGAAAGATTATAATTTAATGTTGACAGTCAAATTCCACAGAACAGAAAAAAGCATTATCATTGATTTTCATTTATACTATTTATTTACACTGGTGTTGCAATACTAGCAACAATGTAATAATGCTATTTATGGATACTGCATTAAAATTTATACTATTTTTATATTACTCATTATCATGTCAGAAGATCCCCAAAGACAGTCTTTCATTAGAAGAGAGATTGAAGTCAGAAGTTTACTTTTTTTATTACTAAATAATATCACAGCTATTGTTTTGAAGGTAAACATTTTCTTGATTGGTATATATATATTTTGCATTTTGACATGGTACTGTGAAAAACAATTAAAATTGAGAATTTATATATTTTGGGGACTTCCAAATTTATTAATAAATGATTTTAGTGAATTTTACATGTTTGTTACAAGTCCAAAGATAAATTTTTAAACAGGTGGAAAAATCCTGCTTTTATATTCTAAGATAGTGCAGTGTTCTATTTATTTATTTATTTTAATGGTATAATGGTAGAAGCAATAAAATTAAAACATGGTGGAGGTTCTTTTTTTCATTGAGGGGGAAAATCTAGTCGGATTTAGAAGGAAATCATATCCTATTCTTCAAGTAATGAAGCTTGAAAGTAAATATTGCTCTAAAACATAAAAAGTGATGATTTGCCTCACTCATAATTAGAAAGGTAAAAATTAAAACTACAATGAGATGCCATTTTTAAAACCTATCATATTGTCAAAAATAAAAAAATTTGATCATATACTGTGTTGTCCAGGATGGGGAAAGTGGTACCTTCCTGGTGAAAATGTAATTTTGTACAACCTCTATGGAGGGCAATTTGGCAATATCTATTGAAATTATAATTGCACATATCCTTTAAGCTAGCAATTCTACTCTTAGAAATTCTTTGCTACAGATCTATATTGACACATATAGAGATGGCACATGCACAAAGTTATATAGTGCTGCATTGTTTAAGAGTAAAAGACCAGAAACAACCTAAATGTCCACCAACAAGAGACTAGTTAAAGAATTACACCCTTTCAATTGAATATAATACAGCCACAAAAATGAGTGAGTCCCTGGTGAATTAGATATTTATATCTAATTCTTAAGATATATATAGGATAGTATATAGAATGAAGTACTCTTTGTGTTAAAAATAAAAAATATATACATGTATGTACAAAATATATCTGAAAAGCTAACCAAGAACTGGTTAACACTGCTTGCCTTCAGGGAGAGGAACTATGACTCCTGAAGATGAGTAGGAGAGAGACTTAATTTTCACTGTCCACGTTTTTTGCAGCTTTTGAATTTTGTATCACATACATGTATCACTCATTCAGAAAATATACCAAATAATTAAAAAAGAGAAATATTGTGAATTGGATAACAACTCATTTATTCTTCATTTTAGGATTTATTGACATTTAATATAAAATTATCTTCAATTTCAAAGTGTAGAATTAAGACTATTCTAAATCTTTTAGACTCTGCTTACACTTTCCGTATGGGTTATAATTGATATTTAAAATATGAAAACACATCCTCAAAACAGCATTAAAATATTGTCCTATGTAAAAATCACAAGTTGTCATTCTTTTCCCCTTCATCTTTAAAGTATGAGATCTTTGAAGCCAAGAACTCTGTACCCTTTCACCTAGAAGGATAGAACAGGAAAAAAAAACTTCTTTAAAAAATTATTATTTTCATTATTAAAGTAATATGTGTTATGCATATTTAAAATTTATAGTTATTTTCGAATTAACCTAAAGCAAATATCAGTTTATACTACCATCAACTGTATATGAGAATACTCCTAAGAGAGCACATCTAAAGTAGAATATTTGAAGTGTTTTACTTCATCATCTCAGAGAAATAGACATAAATAAATTTTGACTAAATAATTTAGAAGGAAAGTAAGAACAACTTATTGATATATATGTGGAATTCCTAAAGAAAGTACAAAGTGTCTGAAGTACTATGAAATGAGCCATTTTGAAAAAGGTTGAGAGTGAATCTCAAATTGCTTCAGTGTAGATAAAAGTGGATTAGATCATTCTAGAGTGAAGTTATTGCCCATAGAAATTGTTAGAAGATTTCCAAAGCAGGAAGCTACTTTTCAGTAGCACAAAAATTTTTCTAAGATAAAACAAAGACAATTTGCTTATATTCATCTGTTGTGTAGGATCAAACGTCAATGTTAGAAAAATTAATATTGGGGGTGTTAAAAGATGGCACATACAAAAAAACAACTAAAAATAAAGAGAAAAATTGAAGTTTTATATGAAATAATTATAAGGAGAAATCATATTCCAAATTCTTCCATCAAGTTTTGATTACCAGTACCAAGCTGAGCCTGAGGCAAAAGGAAAAATCAGTAGTACTGATCCTGTCTTTATTTAAAATTGGGATATTTTGTTCCTCATGGATTTTTTTGCATTGATTTTAAAAATATTGAATTAAAATATTATTCATATTGATTACTGAGTTTTTTGACACCCCCTTATATTTTGGACCTGAGGTAAATGCCCAACTGGCTTAATCCTAGTTCCAGTCCTATTGATCCCTCAAAGAATAAAATTATGTTAGAAGGAGACGGGCGTGGTGGCACATGCCTGTAGTCCCAGCTACTGGGAGGCTGAGGCAGGAGGATCGCTTGAGCCCAGGAGTTCAAGGCTACGGTGAGCTATGATGATGCCACTACATTCCAGCCCGGACAATAGAGTAAGACCCTGTCTCAAAAAAAAAAAAAAGAAAAAAATTATGTTAGAAGGGGAAAAAGAAATATTTTAAAGCCTCTTCTAAGCACTATTTTCTCAATATTTCAAATATTCTATTGAGAGATATTAAATCTAAAAAAATAGAATTGATGAAATACTAAATTTTAAAAAATTCTGACAACTCAGCAAGGTATATATTCTTATCCACATTTTATGGATGAAGAAATTGAGACTCAGAGAAGTTAGTAATTTGCTTCTGACACACAAACAGCATGTCACACCACCAAGATTGAAACCCGGATCTGTCTTTTATCAAAGCCCCAAAATACAAGTGGTCCTTTCTCAGGGAATTATTTACGTTTGAATCAACCTCTGAAAGAAGAGTCTGGGTTTGCCAGGAAGAGAAAAAGGGACAGGACATTCCAGGTAGTGAGGGAAATTGCGAATAAAGCCTGGAAGTAATGTCCACAGGCAGATTTACCCTGAAGCTAAGGAGGTTGAAATGTTAGTGCCCCTTAGAAGAAGCTCTTACAAAGCTTCTTGGCAGGGACTCTAATGATGTGTTTACAAGGTCATGCATTTTTGCAAAATTCGCCCAAATAAGATATTTTAACTCCAATTAGTGACAATTGCTGTCTCTTTCCATTCTGGCTTTCCCTCCATCACACTTCCCCTTGTGTTGGGTGGCTTTGGAATTGCTCAGGTATTCTGGGGTCCAGCTAAGAGATAGTTGATTAGGAGATATGCTATTTTGGGTCTAATGGGACATATTTACATGGTTAACAGCCACTCTTGTGGTTATTGCTAGCCTTTTCAGGGTAAGAATAACTT
The DNA here is from genome assembly GCA_023783475.1 of Daubentonia madagascariensis. Taxonomy (NCBI): domain Eukaryota; kingdom Metazoa; phylum Chordata; class Mammalia; order Primates; family Daubentoniidae; genus Daubentonia; species Daubentonia madagascariensis. The sequence goes on from JAKFHU010002088.1 coordinate 32,416,322, forward strand.
CTAGGGATATTCCAATTGCTCATTATGCCAAATTGCCTGGCATTGTGGTATGAAAGGACAAGGAGTATCATAATGTGAATGGCACCTGGTAGTGGGAATAGGTTGGTAGTGGAGTGGAAACAAGGTTTGCAATGTATAGAGCCAGAAGCTACTCTGTGGAAAAATTTTTCAGTCATCAGATGAGTAAAATTATAAGTTGTGGATTGAGTTTTCATTAACATATAGTGAAATTAAAATTTCTTTCCTATGAAGGATATACTTGATAATGTAGCATAATGAACTATATATGCCTCACATATTTTTCTTTTTTCATAGGAATTGTGCAAAATAGAGTTTGTCACAGTTCCTGTGTTTGTAGGGCCCATACCCTAAAATAATGAGTGTTCTGTGCAAGCAGATACATGTTTTATGCATCCCAATATATTATAAGGTACCTTAGCCTATCTGATACATCTTACCCTGAAAAAGTCTGGTGGCTCAGGGGACAAGGCAAGCAAAATTACCACCAACACAGTGAAACAGCCAGAGGAGTGTTCCAGTGACAAAATTACTCCACATATTCATCAATAAACCAATGTATATAATACGGGTGATTTGGTTACACAATTTTCCAGCTCATCACATATTGCAGCAAATTTAAAAAATGAATTTGAATTGCTCCTTTGCATGTTTTAATTTCAGGCTTGTTTTATACATCTTTTCAGAATTATTGATTTATACTAAGATTCAAATATACCTGAAACAAAGTATCCTTTTGGAACCCCAAAATTTAAACTGAAATTAAGAAGATTCACAAAAGCTTCAAAATACCAAAAACTATCTGATTATATTGAAATGTATACTAAAACTCTGATTGTCAAAATTGTGAAGAAAACATTCATGATAGCCAAGAAAATATAGATAATTAAAATGACAACAGAAGAGATAAAGATTAGAAGAATGAAGACACTCCCAAAGAAGAAATGAAACAGCAGAAGAAATAGAAAATTGTAAAGAAAACACAATTTGTACACTCAAAAGATCAGCAGCTTCGTGGTGATGACTTCATTGACCTTTATAAGGATTATGGTCTTTCATTATGGCCTGTTACAAAAAGTAATAATGTCACTTAATACTTCAGTTAACAACAATTTTTTCTTCAAAATTATGATTCCAATTATATTTATATGGAATCAAACAATGTAAAATGGGCATATTAGTATGCTAGGGCTGCCATAAAAAAATACAACAGACTGGGTGACTTAAACAACAGAAATTTATCTTATTACAATACTGGAGGTTGGAAGTCCAAGATTCAGGTGCTGGCAGGGTTGGTTTCTCCCAAGGCCTCCTTCCTTGCCTTGCAGATGGTTGCTTTCTTGCTGTGTCCTCATGTGGCTTTTTCTCTGTGTGCATGTGATCCTGGTGTCTCTTCTTCTAAAGATACAGTCCAGTTGGATTAGGATCCCATCCTTATGACCTCATTTAACATTAATTACCTCTTTAATGACCCTCTCTCCAAATACAGTCACATCAGGGGTTAGGGCTTCAACCTCTGAATTTTGGGGGAGGAGGCACAATTCAGTCCATAACAATGGGCAAAAGAGATATTTTTCAAAAAGAAATTCAAAATAATTTTTTTAAATGGTCTCTCTTTATGAGATTCTACATAGCTTATTCTAAGGCAAAAAAGCTCATAAATGTTTTGTTTGTAAATTATTTTTAACAAGACAGACATTAGTTACATTAAGTGTGTTTTCTGACTTAAAGAATATATTTAAAACCCTTGAAAGCTGTGATTATTGCAAGGAACACAAAAAGATTATGTTTTCTTAGATTCCACATAAATCAAAAAACAGATAAGAACATTCTATATTATTAATATTTTGATGTGCTACAAAGAGTAGTTGAGGTTATTATATTTTAAAGGGAACTGCTATGGTTTGAATGTGTCCCCCAAAGTTCGTGTGTTGGAAACTTGATCTCCAATGAGGCGGTGATGAGAAGTAGAACTTAATGGGAGTGATTGGGTCATGGAGGCACCACCATCATGAATGGATTAATGCTGTTATCATGGGAATAGGTTCATTATCACAGGAGTGGATTCCTTGTCAAAGGACGACTTTGGCCCCCTCTTGCTTTCTTTCTCTTGCTTATGTGATGCCTTCCACCATGTTATAACACAGCAAGAAAGACCTCACCAGATGCCAGAGACTTGATATTGGACTTTCCAGACTCCAGAACTATAAGGAAATAAATTTCTGTTTTTTATAAATTACCCAGTCTCAGGTAGTCTGTTAGAGTAGGACAAAATGGAGTAAGTAATGATGAAAATAATGATCATGATTCAAAAAATAGAAATTTAATGGGAATCCCAGAAATGATTGTTGAATTTAACTCATTTTTGCATGAGCTTAGAAACATGTCCCCCCAAAAAGTAACAGTTTATGAAGAATGAATTGAAATAATGGGAAATGTATACATAATGAAACAGTTCACAAATAAAAAAGACATCAAATACTGCTTTATCATTGTAGGTTCTATGCCAGATGTGACCAACACTGATTAATTGGCCATTATTGTGCTCTACTGCTGTGATTACAAACCCTATGGGTAGTTTTTAACTTTTTCACCAACTTTTTCAACAGTGTGGAAAAAAGGTCTTGGACATAGTAATCTGTAGTTGAAAACATCCACGTAGAGTTGTCTGACAACATGCCGCTATGAAAGGTGAGGAAAAGCACTCCTAGCACTCTCTAAAGATATTATTAATAAGTGTTCGGGATTTATACCATATGTAGTTCATTCCTGTAATATGGTAAGAGAAAAAGTTGCCTCCAAAGTTGTTAACCATGTTGCTATTTTACAATAGTTATTTTATTTTCATGTAACCCTCACAAATAGAGTATTTTAAATACACATGTCAGCTTAGGTTTTTAAAAAAGTATAAGAGTATTATAATGGATTATCCATTACAAAGCTGTGTAATTCTGGCAACATGAGTCAAGGACATTTTAAGGACTCTAAAATATATTTTTCAAAGACTTGGAAGAAAAACCTCAACAGAAAAAAAGCAAAGAGTTTGGTCAAAAAGTTGATAAGGATCAAATACATCATTTTAACTGCAATTCACAAAGACACTTTGGAATATTTCAGTAAGACATTTGAGAAGTTGCAATCACCTTATTTGAATTATATGAAGGAGAACTTCTTTTGTCATCTTTAAATCTATTTATAAAAAACTGAAAAAAATTCAAGTAAAAAAATTAATGAAATATAAAAAGTAGAAAAGGTGAACAATAAAATCAATAGAGGCTGGGTGTGGTGGTTCATGCCTGTAATCCCAGCACTTTGGGAGGCTGAGGTGGAAGGGTTGCTTGAGGCCAGGAGTCTGCGAACTGCCTGGGCAATAAAAAAGTTAGTCGGTCGTGGTGGCACAAGCCTGTAGTTGCAGCAACTCAGGAGGCTGAGGCAGGAGGATCCCTTGAGCTCAGGAGTTGGGGACTTCAGTGAGCTATGATCATGCCACTGCACTCCAGCCTGGGTGACAGAGCAAGACCCTGACAATCAATCAATCAATCAATAAAATCAATAGAAATTATTTTGATACTAATAAGTAAATTGTAACTAAAAAGATTTCAAATCATACCGAAAGTAAGACTTGACTAGAAGGGATACATTTCAAATGGAAGCAATGAATAGGCTCATGGATTGTTTGATAGTCCAATTATTGAGAGGAGGGAATGACACACATTCAAAAAGGACTAAAATTTCTTCTTGATTTGACATAAAATGGTTTACATTGAAAAAAATAATATAAAACTCATACTATGTCCTTACAACAAGGATATCAAGGATGGGTAATAATTGTCATTGATTCAAACAATATTTCAGATTAATTACTGCACAAGAAAACTTGAAAAGCCCTGAAATCTTATGTAGTAATCTCATATAATACATATATGAAAAAAACCCCAACCTGATAGCACTTTCCCACATTTGACAGCTATCCTAAAATTTTACAGGATATTAACACAAAGCTACAATATTTTCTTAACACTGTCAATTATGCACATTTTTTTTGAATCAACCAAAAGACTTAATTATCTTTCTATTCTTTATAGAAAATATTACACAATCATTGTCACATGAAAAGATGATAAAAAATTATGCAGGCTGAACTCATGATATGGCCAAGATGGAGGAAGGTCACTAAAGCCTATCTCTTTGATGATTACAACTAAAAACTCTAGACAAAATACAAAAAGGAACTATCTGAGGACTTTGAAAAGTAAAGTAGGCCGGGCATGGTGGCCGTAATACTAGCATTTTGGGAGGCCAAGGCAGGAGGATTGCTTGAGGCCAAGAGTTCAAGACCTGCCTGAGCAAGAGCGAGACTCTGTCTGCACAAAAAAAAATTAAAAAAATTAGCCAGGCATGGTGGCACATGCCAGTAGTCCCAGCTACTTGTCTGCATACTGCAGACAGCTAAAACTCTGAAAGAAATCCTATCCTTCTGTCCAAAAGACCAAGAAAAGGGATCCATGAGGGCCAGGCAGTACAGGGGTGATAGTTTTTTCCCTTTGGCTTATAGTGTTCTGGCCTATAGTGAAGCTGAGGCAGTGTGCTCCCTGAATTTCTGTACAGAGGGGTTGAGAAAAGGTAACCTGATGGCCAGAGAATTACTGGTTTTTCAAATATTTAAAATATTTTAAAATCAAAACAAAACAAACAAAAAATCCCCCTGAACTAACACTGGACCGTCACCTACAGGAGGAGAGATGAAACTTGTGTTCTGAACTTAAATAGACTGATTGCATGCTAAGCAATCAAACTGTGAGGAGTCAGTCAAACTGTGAGGTTTGAGGGCCCAGTCCTTAGGCTGCCAAGTCTATCTAAGACTTCTGACACTAAGAAGGTATTCCCAAACACCTTTTGGGAACAGGGGTGTTTTGGTAACAGGGGTGTTCCCAAAACCATCCTCAGGTTTGATAATTCCCTGAAGGACTTGCAGAACTCACTGAAAGCTATTATACTCATGGCTATGGTTTATTGCAGGAAAAGGATACAAATTATAACCATATAAACAAAAAGATGCATAGGGCAGAGTTTAAGAGAGTTCCAAACATGAAGCTTCCATTGTCCCCAGGATGTATTATCCTCCTGGCATCAATGTGTGACAATATGCATGAAGTGTTGCAAGCCTGGGAAGCTCACTGGAGCATTGATGTCCAGAGTTTTTATTGGGGCTTCATTTTATAGGTGTGATTGACTGAATGTCCACATGGTTGAACTCAGTCTCCAGCCCTCCGCCTCCCCAGAGGCAGGGCTAATATTACTTGGCTCCATGGGCCCACTATGAGTCAACTTGTTAGCATAAACTATGAGGGGTATTCCAAGAAGCCCACCATGAGTAACAAAGGAACTCCTATTACTTAGGAAATTCTAAAGGTTTAGAGATTATCTTCTAGGATCTGGTGACAAAAACCAGGCCTTTTTTTGGGAGAGACCAAATTTCTTACTACACACATGCTAAAGCAAAGAAATCATCATTCTCCCAAGAAGTTTAACAAGATCCAGAATCTAAAAAACATAATAGTCAATATGTCCAGGATAAATCCAAAATTGTCTGAAAATAAACCAGAAAAATATGGCCATTTTTTAAGGGAAAAGACAATCAACAGGTGTCATCCTTGAGATGACTAAGATGGTGGAATGATCAGACAAAGACTTTAAAGTAGCTATTATAACTATGCTCCACAAGTAAAGGTAAATAACCTTGGAGTTAATGGAACGTTCTCAGCAGGGAAATAGAAATTATTTTGAAAAAACTGATCGGGAATTGTAGAACCAAAAAATGCCATACTCAAAATAAAAATCCACTGGATGGGATCAATAGCAAATTGTAAATGACAGATGAAGAGTCAGTGAACTTGAAGATAGGCCAAAAATATTATATAATCTGAAAAACACAGAAAAAATTAATTGAAAAATCAATGAGCAGAGACTCAGGGACTTGTGGGACAATATCAAAAGGTCTAACATTTGTGTAATTGGAATTTAAGAATAAGGAGAAAGAGATTGGTACATAAAAAATATTTGAAGAAAGAAATGCCCCCAAACTTCCTCAATTTAGGGAAAGGAGCAAAATTTCAGACTCAAGAAGTTTAGTGAATCCAAATAGGAGAAACTTAAAGAAATCCATGCTAGACAGATAATAAAACTGCTGAAAATAAAAATCTTGGAAATAGCTAGATTAAAAAGGACACATTACACATAGAGGAACAATGATTTGAATGACTCTAGACTTCTAATTAGTAACCCTGAAGGCCAAAAGATAGTGGAATGATATTTGTAAGTGCTAAAAAAGAACTGTTAACCTCAAATTTAATATTTAGGGAAAATATCCTTCCAAAGTAAAAACAGAGTAAGGGCTTTAAATGATAAAGGAAAACTAAAAGAATTTATCACCATCAGATCAACTCTAAAAGAAATATCAATTTCTTTTCTTTCAGCCTGAAGAAAGTAAATGATACTAAAGGGAAACTTGGAACTTTGAGAATGAAGAAAGAACATCAGAAATGATAAAGATCTGGATAAATGTAATAGACCATTTTAATTTGCTTAAATTCTTTACAATATGTATGCTTATTTAAAGTAATAATTATAATATTGTTCAGTGTTTTTTTTCAATGCATGTAGATGTAATACACATGACAACTGTAACATATGGGTGAGCAGTGGGTCCTAAATGGTTCCAAGGCCTTTACATATTAATTGAAATGGTAAAATACTAAGTCTAAGTTGACTGTTAAGTATTAGGTATGTACTTTGTAATCCCTAGAGCAATCATTAAAAAATATTATCAAGAGATATAGCCAAAAGGCCAATATCCTCTTCCTCCTTCATCTTTAAAAATTTTAAATTGGCTGGGTGCAGTGGGTCATGCCTGGAATCCTAGCATTTTGGGAGGCCAAGGCAGGAGGATCGCTTGAGGCCAGGAGTTCGAGACCAGCCTGAGCAAGAGCAAGATCCTATCTCTACAAAAAATAGAAAAATTAGCTGAGCATGGTCATGTGCAACAAGGCAAGAAAAACAAATTAAAAAAATACATCTAAGAAAGGAAGAAATTAAACTCTGTTCAGACTAGGTGATTTTCTACATAGAAAACCTCAAGGAATCTACAAAAAAACTCCTAGAAGTAATAAATCATTTTAGAAAAGTTGTAGGATAAAAGGTCAAAATATAAGTTTTATTTCTACATGTTACCAAGAAATATTTTGAAATCAAATTTTAAAACAGTATAATTTATAATAGTACCAAAACCATGAAATAATTAGCTGTAAATCTAACAAAAATATGCAGGACCTGTATGCTGAAAACTACAAAATAATGATGAAAGGATCAATAATGACGAAAGAAATCAAAGATCTAAATAAATGGAGGGAAACACTATATCCACGGATTGGCCAACTCGATACTGTTAATATGCCAATTTTCCTCAAAGTGATCTATAGATCAATGCAACCCTAATAAAAATATAAAATAAAATAAAAATATCCCAGCGAGATATTTTTTCTAGAAATTGATGTTTGTTTAAAAGTTCACATAGAACTAGGATAGCCAAAACAATTTTTAAAAAGAACAAAGTTGGAGGACTCGAACCATCTCATTTCAAGACTTACTGTGAAGGTATAATAGTCTAGACAGTGTGGCAAATGGCAAAAATATAGAACATAGCTCAATGGAAAGAATAGTGAGCCCAGAAATAGATTCACAAATATACAGCCAATTGATTTTTGGCAAAGGTATAAAGGCAATTCAATAGAAAAAGGATAATCTTTTCAACAGATGGTGCTGAAATAGTTTAATATCCATATGCAAAAAAAAAAAAAAAGAACCTTAACCCAAACCTCACACCTTATATAAAACTAACTCAAAATGAACCATAAGACCTAAAACCAAAATCTTAAGGTACAAAACTTATATATGAAAACATAGGGGGAAATATTTGTGATTTTGGGCTAGGTAAATATTTCTTAGATATGACACAAAAGGCACAACCCATAAAAGAAAAAAATGATAAATTCCCTTCATCAAAGTTAAGAACTTTTGCTGTTTGAAAGACAATGTTAAGTGAATGAATAGGTAAGCCACAAGCTGAAAGAAATATTCGAAAATCACGTCTGAAAAAGAACTAGCATTCAGACTATGTAAAGAATGTTCAAAACTCATTAAGACAAATAATCAAATCAAATAAATTATTTGGACAGACAATTCCCTGAGTATGACCTATTTCAGGAATAAAAAGAAGTCTGGTGCAGCTGCTGTGTCCACAAAGGTAGAGCCTGGAGATGATACAGACTCTGAATATACTGTACAGAAAGTTGGTTTTCAACTTGTAGTTAAATATTGGGTCTGATTTCAGCATTGCTACAGCATTGGGACTTTTCTATAACATGTATATATATTAAAAAAACTACTCATTTTGAATATATCTTCTAAAGTGAAGTTGCTTTACACTATAGCTAAAAAAATTCTTAAACTTTTAAAGTTATTTACAATTCACCTATATACAGATCTGTATGGAATTTTATTTATATTTACACGTTATAGATGGAATAATATGGCTTGAACAAGAAATTTGGTATAGTGTCTATTATTTGGGAAAACTACCTCTTAAGTTTTATAAGAAATGAGTTATATAGTTATAATTTCCAGTTGTCTAATTTTAGAAGTTTGTTAAATAAGTCAATCCTACATTCTATAATTCATATATTGGCTTATCTCTCACAGCAGCCCGAGTCTTTTTCTCCATCTTTCCCTTCAGTTTTTCCTCTTTCATCCTTTCTTAGAACTTTGTTTGGTCATCTCTTTTTCATTCTTCCTTCAAGCTTTTGTAATAAGATCTTTTTTCAAATCCCAGGCATTTTCCTATTCTTTCTTTATGAGGCATCTTTCGTGTATCTGGTCTTCCATTGGTGACCACTTTGTAAATCACAATGACTTAATATTTTTCCTGTTAGCTACGGCCTGCACATGTTTTACTAAGCTCCTAAGGGCAGGGAACCTGTCTTCCATATTTTATGCCTTGTGAAACACTATGCACTCTTATGACTCCTATTAACGATAAATCTCAGTATGAATTAGCTAAAGCTACATCTTCCTTGTTTTATGTGTAAGCGTTACATGCATACTGGAGAAGACTCAAGTTTCACCAGCTACCTGATTTGTCATATGTATCATTTATTTCTTAGGAAGCATTAGAACGCCACCTTTTGAAGTTACTGGGCACCAAGCCAAGAATGTATTTTTTTAATCTGCTTAGCTTATACATATATTTTTCCAGAATGAGGAAGTTTTTTTTTTTTTAATTATAAGAAGGAAATGTTCTGTCTTTCAATAACTAGATTGAGCTTACATGGAGTTTTGAAACAGGCCTACATGCCAGGATACCTTGTGTTCTAATTTTAAATCATGCCTTTCAGACACAAATGGTCTCTGGAATTATGCACAATTTGTGATAACAGAAATCTTTAATGTTAGACTTGATAAATGTCAATATCAAGATACATTGGATATTTTCTGAGTTATTTCACAGAAGTCTAGACTTCATTTTCTAATTTTTTTATTAGAACATGGGAACCACATTTAGCACACATTTGGTTCAGGAGAATGTGATAGACAAGTCCAAATCTGAAGTAAGCAAACAGAGGATGAAGAGTCACAGTGCTGATTCTGCTGCACCCCATGCTCTTGGCTTTTGGTGCTGTGCCTTTCCTCTATTTATTGTCTCTCTCCTCCCAAGTAGTATCTTGTCTACCAAACCCACCTTCAGGAGGTAGCCGGTAGCACCTTCAAGTGCCACCTCCCTTAGATATATGGTATCTGCATTTTTAGTCTGGACTCTAAAAGGTGAAAATCTCAGCCACAGGATTTGAGCAGTGTGACCTTCTTGGAATCATTCTGCTTAGAGTAAAGGCCTACCTGATGAGCTACCCAAAATATTTTTGCTATTAAGAAAGGTGGGTGTTAGTTTTCTTTTCCTGCCATAATACATCACCATAAATTTTGCAGCTTAAAATGACACCCGTTTATTATCTCTCAGTTCTGTAGGTCAGAAATCCACGCACAGAGTGGCTCAACTAGTTCTCTGCTCTAGGTTTCATAAGGCTGCAGTCGTATCAGTGGCTGTGTTCCTTCCTGGAGGCTCTGAGGGAGAATCTGTTTGCAGGCTCATTCAGGTTGTTGACAGAATTTAGTTCCATGAGCTTGTAAGACTGAGTTCTCCATTTGCTTGCTGGCTGTCAACCAGGAAGCATTCTCAGCTTCTAGAGCTTACCTGCATTCATTGGCTCAGTCTCCTTTTCTTCTATTTTCAAAGTCAGCAACGATATGTCCAGTCTTTCTTATGATTTGAAATTCTCTGATCTCCATTTTTACCTCATCTTTTCTTAGCTTTTCTCCTCTGCTACATCTCTCTGACTGACTCCAGCTAGAGAAATTTCTCTTTTTGCAAGGGCTCAAGTGACTGGGCCCACCCTGATTATCCAGGATAAAGTTCCTATTTTAAGGTCCTTAACTTTAATTACATCTGTAAATTTCCTTCATAGTAGTGCCTGGATTAGTGTTTTACTGACTAAGGGTGGAAATTTTAGAGGGACTTTAGAATTCAGCCTACTATTAATATAAGGAGAAAGGAGACTTATATAATGAAAATGAGAAAATTTTTTTGAGAACGTATGAGGACACTTGAACAAATGTAGACTCATACCATATTCCAGAAAGGAAAAGCTCATATGCAAGGATATTATTTTCCCTGAAATTAATATACACAAAGAAATTTTAATAAAAAACCAAATGGCTTTTTGGGGGGTTCTTGATGACTTGATTCCAAAGACAAAAAGAACAAATGGGTTAAAGTAATAACAATTGTCAGAAAAAAGAAAGTATATTCCCCAACTCATTTTATACCAAATTTAGAGAAAGACATTACCAGAAAGACAAATTATAGGTCAGTCTCATTCGTGAGAGCCCTCCAAATCTTAAACAAGCTATTAGCAAATTATACCCAACAATATATTAAAAAAAATAGGTCAATGGAAAAGAATACCAAAGTCACAAACAAATCAACACATAATGACCACCTGGCTTATGACCAAGATGGTTTAATTTTCCACATGGAGGGGGACAGGGAACTATAGATGCCTCCCTTTCTCCATATACAAAAAATTAATCTCAGTTCTTCCTAGAATAAAATTTGAAAACCAAGGCAATAAAATTTTAGAAGACAATATAAAAGTCTTAATGACTTTAGGGGAGGAAAAGATTTCTTAAATAGGATATGGACACCACTAATTATAAGGGAAAAAAGTGATCCATTTGACTTCGTTAAGAACTTTTTTTCATCAAAAGACATTATTAAGAGAGTGAAAAGACATGCCACAAAGTGGGAAAAACACTTGTAGTACATATAATCAATAAAGACTTGTTTCCACGTTATATAATGAATACAAATAAATAGGAAAAATACAAACAACCCAACAGAAAAATGGGAAAAGACCTGAACAATGAGACAATGCTCATATGAAAAGGTGCTATTATTCTTCGTTGAAAATCAGGGAAATGCAAAACAGAGCCACAATAAATTGGCATTACACATCCATTAGACTGACAAAAATTAAAAATGTCTGACAATGTTGAGTATTGGTGAGGATGTGGAATAACAAACTTTCTATCTTGTTATATAAATTGGTACAATCATATTGAAAAAATTTCACGTGATCTTACAAATCTGAAGATATACATGCCCTACAAACAATGAATTACTTATAAAGATAAAGACTCCAAAGAAATATGTGTTTATGTGCTCTAGGAGATACAGATATTGTGTGTGTATGTACACAAACTTTCACAGAGGCATTGCTTATAATACCCTAAAGCTATAATAGAAATAGCTTGTATGTCCATCCATCAACAGTAGAATAGACAAATTATGGTATATCCAGGCAATATAGTAACCTACAGCAATAAAATGAATAAACTACAGTCATATCAATGTGGGTAAATCTTAAAGACATAGGTTGAATTAAAAAATTGAAGACATTTAAATAAAAAACTTACTTAGAACTCAAAAACAGGCATAATTAAACCATATTGTTTAAAGATGAGTAATTAGGCAGTAAAATTTAAAGAAACGCAAGAAGTGAATGACAATAATCATGACAGTGGCCATCTCTATGCACTTGAGGGCTATAAGGGAAAGAGTACATTGGGGCCTTTTGGGGTATCGGTAATGTTCTACTTCTGTGGTCCCCAACTCCCAGGCTGTAGACTGGTACCGGTTCATGGCCTGTTAGGAGCCAGGCTGCATAGCAAGAGGTGAGTGGTGGGCTAGTGAGTGAAGCTTCATTTGTATTTACAGCCGCTTCCCATTGCTAACATCACCGCCTGAGCTCCGCTTACCCCCACTCCCCCAACCTGGCCGTGGAAAAACTGTCTTCCATGAAACTGGTCCCTGGTGGCAAAAAGGTCAGGGACCGCTGTTCTACTGGACCCAGATGGGGTCACATGAATGTCTGTGTAATAGTCTTAAGTAGTATACTTCAGTTTTATAAACTTTTCTGTGTGTTTGCCATCACAAAATTGTTAAATATAATTCTAATCTTCTCTTTTTTCCCCATACTTCCTGATTCTTCCCCTTTTCAGAAGCATCTACACCCCTTCTATGGGATCATGCTGAGCTAGTGCCTTGGCCTGGAATCGGGCCACAGCCTCCTCAGTCACATCCTTGCCTCCTGACCATGGACCCCCCGCAAAGTGAGCGAGCTTTGGGCCTTCGTGAAAATGTGTAAGCAGGATCCGAGCATTCTACACACTGAGGAAATGGTGCTTCCTGAGGGAGTGGGTGGAGAGCATGGGGGGGTAAATTACCACCTGCTACTCAGAAAGCTAAATCAGAAGAAAATATTAAGAAAAAACAGATAGTAAAAAGGCAGAGGAAAACATACAGACAGAGGAACCATCAAGTGAGGAAAGTGATCTAGAAATTGATAATGAAGGTGTGATTGAACCAGACACTGATGCCCCTCAAGAAATGGGAGATGAAAATGTAGAGATAACCGAGGAGATGATGGATCAGGGAAATGATAAGAAAGTTGCTGCCACTGAAGCTCTAAATGACGGTGAACTACAGAAAGCCATTGACTTGTTCACAGATACCATGAAGCTGAATCCTTGGTTGCCATTTTGTATGCCAAGAGAGCCAGTGTCTTCATCAAATTACAGAAGCTAACTGCTGCCATCCAAGACTGTGACAGAGCCATTGAAATAAATCCTGATTCAGCTCAGCCTTACAAGTGGAGAGGGAAAGCACACAGACTTCTGGGCCGTTGGGAAGAAGCAGCCCATGATCTTGCCCTTGTCTGTAAACTGGATTATGATGAAGATGCTAGTGCAATGTTGAAAGAAGTTCAACCTAGGGCCCAGAAAATTGCAGAACATCGGAGGAAGTATGAGCGAAAATGAAGACAGCCAGAGATCAAAGAAAGAATAGAAAGGGTTAAGAAGACTCGGTGACAATCAGGAGCTCAGTATGGCTCTTTTCCAGGTAGCTTTCCTGGGGGAATGCTAGGTAATTTTCCTGGAGGAATGCCTGGAATGGGAGGAGGCATGCCTGGAATGGCAGGAATGCCTGGACTCAATGAAATTCTTGGAGATCTAGAGGTTCTTGTAGTTGTGCAGGATCCAGAAGTTATGGTGGCCTTCCAGGACGTGGCCCAGAACCCAGCAAATATGTCAAAATACCAGAGCAACCCCAAGGTTATGAATCTCATAGTAAATTGTCAGCAAAATTTGGAGGTCAAGTGTGATGCCCTTCCGACAAATAAAGCCCACGCTGAAGGAAAAGCAACCTATATCACCTAATGGATGTTGCAATAATACAAACCAGTATACCTCCGACCTTCTCATCAACAGAGCTGGGGTGCTTTGAAGACAGTCCCTACCCCTCTGCCCCAAATGCAGCTGAAACATTTTGCAGTGGTTTGCCATTAGGGTATTCATTCAGATAATGTCTTCCAACTAGAAATTACAATCTTTAAACACTTTTTCAATCTAAAAATATTTAAAACTAATTAAAAAGGTGTGTTAATATCCACATTTTTCTTACTAATTATTTATGATTTTTTCCTTTGAATTATTGGGCAAGGAAGATACATGGGAGATTATTGCTTTAGTTTGAGTAAAATAAAGGCTTATTAGTGAGGGGGGCAAATATAACTTATTTAAATAGATAAAGTTTTAGTTGGATATATGATTACTGAGGCATTTTAATTTGTCTTTTTAAATGCTTTATTTTTTAAAAAAGATGATTCATTTCAATAAAAGTATTGGGACCACCAGTATTTCAATAGGGCCTGGGTAGGGACTGGAAGTACTAGGCATGGCAGCAGCAGTCTTGCTGTGTTTTATATAACATGTACCCTTGTGCAGGTTGCATTGAAATCTTACACTGTGGTGAAGGGATGATGTTTTTTGTAATGCTGCAGTAGAGTTGGATTACTTAGCTCTGTTCTTGTCCAATATATCAAATAAATGTTTCATATTATTTCTACAGCGTAAAAAAAATGAAAAAAGCATCTACAGTGTCTCAGAGAGACTTAGAGTTGTTACAGCAAGACTACAAAGAGAACAAAGAATTGGAGGGGTCCAGAATAAGCCACCATGGCATAAAAATTATTTTAAGTTGAAGGCATTTGAATTCTTGAAATCCCTTATCTGCCTAAATACAAAGCCTCTCCAAAGAACTCAACTGTTATAAATCCCTTCCATGGGAGAAACTCTAGTATTCTCTTCTGTCGAGAAGCGGCACCACACCCAGACATTGTTACAAAACTATTACACCTTCCATCTATTTTCCTAAAGGCCCATGTATTTTTCCAAAAAGGCATTTGTTGTTCCCTAAGTGCTTTTCCCCTCTCTCCCCTCCTTTGAAGAAGTCATTTGTTCTCCCAGAAGTGCCCCGTGCCTCTTCATGCCCTTTTAAGATGGGATATAAGCTCCCAATTCTGACCACCGAGTCACATTTATCTGTGAATTTCCATTGTGTGTACATATGTAATTAAATGTTTTTTTCTCTGTCTGTCTTTGTCATTTTAATTTGCAGGCCCCCAAAAACAGAACTTAAGAGGGCAGAGGAAAAGTTTTTCCTCCCTGACACAGGTCAGCATTTAAAAGCACTTCCAAAGTAGGTTCTTGAGAATAAAAAACACTTGGCCAGGCCTGTGGCTCATGACTGTAATCCCAGCACTTTGGGAAGCTGAGGTGGGAGGATTGCTTGAGGCCAGGAGTTCGAGACCAGCCTGGGCACCATAGCAAGACCCTGTCTCTACAAAAACTAAAAAAATTAGTCAGGCATGATGGTGTGTGCCTGTAGTCCCAGCTATTCAAAAGGCTGAGGCAGGAGGACTGCCTAAGCCTAGGAGTTTGAGGTTGCAGTGAACTATGATTGTGCTACTGCACTCTACCCTGGGCAACAGAGCGAGACCAGGTCTCTTTAAAGAATAAAAAGCCTTGCCAAGAGTGCAACGTAGCATTTGACCCTATTTTCCTCTCATACTTGGCCAGGAAGATTTGCTCAAAAACACCTGAACTGGAGGCAGTAGAAATACAGGGTTTTGAAGCCAAACACTGAAGAAGATTGGGGGGGGGGGGCGGGGATGGCAGGATGGACCTTGATGGAAGTGCTGGAAAAAGAGAGTATCTGAGTGGGCTGAACACCATGTCAGTGGACAGGGCAGGAGGCCCGGGCTAAGAGCCAGGAAAGCTGTTATCACTGCAGCCTGTGAGGGCTGCCTGCTGCCTAAATACACACCATCCAGCAAAGGACGCCTGTCTACTTTCCTCTGAGCTGCCCAGGGGAGAGCCTAGGACACCTGTGTCAAAGATGAAGGGTGAAGTCTTGGACCACCTAGTATGGTACTGTTTTCCTTTTTCCATTCCTCCCAACCCTTCTATCCCTAGAGATTTTAGTCTGCAGGGCCCAAGAGTCTACATTTTAATAAGCACGTCGGTGACTCTCATGTAGGTAGCCTCTGGCACTGTGGTACCACTGCCCAGAGAAACTCAGTGATAAGAAGAACCACCAGTGATACTTGTTAAAAATCCAAAGTTCTAGGCCCCATACCAGACAAGTAAAATCAGAATCTCTAGGGGAGAGGCCTGAGAATTTGGACTTTTAATAAGGGCCCCGGGTGATTCTCAGAAAAGTCTGGGAATCTGCTCTAGGGACCTTCACTTTTTAATTCTATTCTTCTCAATATATTTAAAAACAAAACATCTTACTTACAATAAATAAAGATATTTATATTTTGAAAAAATAAGTACCCTGAAGAAAAGAACAGATTACAAACTACAACATATTTTTTTTCTCCAGCTCAGACTTCTTAGTGCTGCAAGCTCATAGATCCAACTGTTTCCACCTGCCCTTGAAGTCCCCCAAACATCTTAAACTCAACGTGTTCAAATTGAAATCACCCTCTTCTCTCAAACCTGGCTCTTTTAGTGTCCCCCTTATCTCAGTGATAGCATTACTAGCCACCCACTGGGCCTACCAGAAACCCTAAATCATCTGACTTCTCCCTCTCCTTCAGTCCCCATCCCACCCCACCGTATCTGAATCCATCACCACGACCTCCCATTTTACTTCCTACATTGTTCCATTTCCCCCACTTGTCTCCATCTCCTTGTTCCTATCTTAATCTACTTGAACTCCTACTAACACTAACTACCACTCATAGATCTAATTGGTCCAATGCTGGCTCTGCTTGCATTCCCACACTGCACCTGGAATGATCTTTTCAAAACACACATCTGATCATGCCAAATATCCTCTCTCCCTTTGATCTTAAGAAAAATATTAAGGTTCTTAATACCGCCAATAAGACCCTGCTTAGTCTGGTCTCCAGCTTCATACTGCAGCATTCTGCAACCTGTGCTCCAGCCACATGGCCTCCTTTCAGTCCCTCAGGCTTGCAATGTTCCCCACTGACAAAAGCCCTTTACACATGATATTCCCTCTGTTTCCCTTTCTCCCTTCTTCAGTTTCTCATCCTTCAGATCTCCACTTGAGTGCAACTTCCTCAAGGACTCCTTCCCTAACTTCTCTGGTCAGGTGGATGAACACCCCTACTCTAAGTTTTCATAGCACCTGGATAAATTCAACTTATTTGTTTAATTAGAACACTTAGAATTCCATTGGCTGGAGCAGTTTGTTTCCTCTCTCAAAGTATTCTCTGGTGTTCTTCTGATTTCACTTCCTTAGACTCTATCCTAGAACAATTTTAGGATTAGTAGGGGATAACTTTTGACACTTGGACTCTGCTAAAACAGCACCTTCATTGGCTTTGCCACGTTCCCTTTCGCTGCTGTTGCCTTAGCATTTTCTAATACCCTGAACATTAGCCTCTATCACAGCACTTATTTACTCTGTATTATATTTTGCTTTTTTTTTAAAGGTTTCTCCCACTAATGTCAGCTGCTTTAGGACAGTTGTTTTTATCTATCTCTGTATCCTCAGCACTTAACACACGGCCTTGTCAATAAATATTTGGAATCATCCTGTAGTCCAGCCACATAGTGCATAAGTTGATTTCTCTGCTTGTAATGTCTTTCCCTAACTTTATTTGCTTGACAAACTCTTACTTCTTGATATAAAAGAGGCAGTGGTTTAATGTTACCGTCAACAATATACATAATCTCTCCACTTTTCTCAGCTGAAAAACGACACTAACCTTAAAAGGTTGTTGGGAGGATTAAAAGAGTTAATGATTAAATACTTCTCTCCCTCCCCTTGCCAGGTCAAATCTCTCCTCTTCCTAGAGCAATTCCCTAGGGAATTTTAACTCAAGATTAGGTTTTTGGAATCCCTAGCATTCAGCTAGTTCTCTGTCTCCCTGCCTCCTGTTTTTCCCTTCTTTGCCACAGACATTGATGGCTCAATTAAAACTACAGGACAAATGATTAACAAGTGGAAAATCATTCTTCCTGGGTCTCATAGGAAAGGAGATCTTCCTGGGTTGAGATGTACTTATATAGCTGCATAGGGCTTTAATACTTTGAAACAGCAAAGGTTGAAAAACAAAATGGTTAAATTTCCACATCAAAACAGGTGAAATGTTTCTGTACATTTTTTTCTACATTTGTAAAGTGCCTGATCCACAGTAACACACTAAACTTTGGTTCCCTTCCCTTCATCCTTTCAAGTTTACAGAGCTGTAACTAAAGATTTTAGCATTTAGGAGAAGGAACTCCAACAGTTAATTATTTGGTAACTTCTAATATAAAAATTTATTCTTACCAACTAGATAGTATGCTCAATTTTTCTTACTTTACCTGTTTGTGTTGTCAAAGTTTAAACACAGCATTTTAAAACTATTATACTCTTTAAAAATCATAAGAACTTTTTATTTTGTAATGTGTGTATGCAACTAAAGTAGAAAAAAAAAAAACCATGAAAAGCGTTTTCGCATGGGATAAAACATGTCACAGGTGTAAAACACGATAAAACCTTCGCTGAAGTTTCCCTACCCATATCCACGTTACCATGTGCACATCTCTAGTATTTTTCTCATTCAAGTATCGTTTGTTATTTAGTATTTGTCTTTTCCAGTTGACTAGGAAACTTAACAGTGTTTAGCCATTGTTTCAAATCTCAAATATAGCCTGGGTGGTTTTTCGTGGGCCCACGTATCAGGGTCTCTGGGGAGTGTTTTTGAGGTTAAAAGTTTTAAGACCAAAAACTAAGCTTACGTCGTTATCCGCAGGTTTGAAATCAACATCATTTGGCGTCTGAAGCTTGTGAGGTAAGCGTCCAGTCATCAAATGACCCTTTTTGACGTCCATGCCTCCAGCACTTCAGGGGTCCAGGCTGAATTTCCTCCACTGGCTTGTTTGGGAACTGGCCTCCGCTAAGCTGTGCAGTCTAAACTAGCTCTGCTGCCGCCTGGATGGCAGCTGCTTCGGGACGCACTCCTCTCCCGACGCACCATCTCCACCCTCCTCAACTCCCCAACCTTTGTCCTCCCCACTCTTTGCTCTCACGGCGGTCTGGGACCATCAGGACCAGTTTCGGGGTTTTCTTCCTCCAGCGAGACTTGGCAGAATAGGCATTAAAAGAAAAGGAGGCAGGGGAAGAGTAAGAAATAAGCGTAAGAGTCACGATAAATGGCAGTACACCCCTGCGACGTGACGACGAGCAGCCTACGGGGGGTCGGAGGGTACAGGGACGGGCATTTTCAGGCCAACGGCCCCGCCTGCCCCGCCTGCCCCGCCTGCCCCGCCTGCCCCGCCTGCCCCAACTGCCCGCCCCGCTCCCAGTCACGTGACGGGGGAGCGGCGCGCGCCGGCCGCGGCGCCAATTGGAGGGCGGTGGGAGCGCGGGGTTTGATGGGAAGGAGCTGGCCGGGCCCAGCGCTCTGTCCGTGGTGGCTACTGCCTGCTCCGGAGGCAGGCTGAGCGGTAGCGGCCCAGGCTGGCAGGGGCGGACGACAGGGCCGGGCTGTGCCCGCTTCTCGCAGGTAGAGCGCTCAAGATGAGGGCAGTTGGGAGGGCTTCGCAGGGGGGAGGCGCGCTGAGCTTTCTCCCGGGGAAATAAGCTCCCGGTTCCCCTGCTTGCCTCTCCCGGGTGCCCCCGCCCCATGCCAAGTGGCCTAAGAGCTCTGCGGCGGCGGCCGGTCAGACTCGCGTTGAGGAGCATTGTGACCCCGTCTCGCCGCCCCTTCCCCTTGATTTCCCAGCACGGTGGCAGAGGTGCTGCTGGAGTGCTGGAGACCCCGTTCTGCCCCTCCAAGGGCTGGTCGTTTCCCCAGCTCTGTTCTCGGAGATTACGGGTGGTGACTGGCTTGAGCCCCAGGCCCACCGGTGTCGAGGCACAGCGTCAGAAGGCCCCAGACTAGCAGACCCTACGCTAAACTAGCCGCTTTGAGCGTTCTGTCCATCTCTTCTTTTTCTGAGTTGTGCGGCGGCTCCAAGAACTGGAAAGATCGGAAGGGACTGAAAACTGTCAATGTCACGTTGCTCGGCTCTGGCGTGTGGGCGTGGATTGTGTGCTACTTAGAGAAGCGGCTCTACAACCATTGTCCTTATGTGAGGAATGGTGGGCGGTGTGAAGGGTGGAGTGGAAGGGCGAAGATGCGCAGTGTCATGGGCGTGGCAGATGGAGAAAAGCAGGTCTCAGCTACGTCAATACGTAGTTTTAATTCTTTAATGTTGTATTTGCGGATAGAGTTAGGATTGGTGAACTCAGTTTTGCTGATGTTTCAGTCACAGTACCAAGCAGGACCTGTGAGTCACTCAGTTTTCCATGTTCTGCTTTTCCCACTTGGCCTCTGGTTTGTGGTACTTAGTGTCTACTGTTTTCTCCTTTTTCTTTGGCCTACGTGTCACCATTGACAACAGTAACCTTATTCAACAGCGGTTTGGTGGGTGTGAGTAAACTTTGTTTCAGGAATATGTTCAAACTGGCAGGGAATGCTAATCCCTTGTCCTCAGCAGCCCCCGTAGTTCTTTCTTAGGAAGACTAAGTTGATTTTGAACACATTTTCTTAAACAAGAGTGGTGCATTTAAAATTAGAATTTTAAGGTTCTGTGTCAGATATTGAGATCAGCTTAGTAATGCTGTTAATAACGTCATATAGTGTTTATATATTATTAACTTGAAAGAATATAAGAAAAGGGAGAGTTATATGGCTATCAAAAAGGTATGATTTCATAATAGAAATCTTTTTAATCAAATAGTCATTTTTTGGTAGTTCAGAATGAAAATTGACTTACCATGAAGGGAAGCACTTAATCATTATCTATTAAAAGTGCTTTTAGAAGTGTACGTCTTTCCATTAATATTTTTTGTGGGGGGCAATAAATGTGGTTTGGAATATTTCAGAATTGTCTTTCATTTGGAAGTTTGGGTTCTAAAACAAATCACCTTTAATCTTAAATTGCATAATACAATGTGTTAATGGAGTTACTGTTGATGGTGATTAAATCATTTATACTTGAGTTTGGAACTTGATAAACATAAAACTAAACTTCCTTTGTTTTTTTCTCCAAAGGCCTACAAGGTTTTTTAAATGGAGGAGTTTAGAATATTTTGCTTTATTTTTTAATACTAGAGAAAATGAGAGCAATGCAATTCCAGTAAAAATATAAACTGTAATTTTATTTTTCAATTTTAAAATGATGAAATCATTCTTTCTTTATAAGAAGTTAAAAAGAAATGTGTTCCATATAAATACTACAAGAGTTTTCTGGTAAAGTAATAATAATGGCTACAACTTATTAAGCACTTACTATGTGTTGGACAGTGTGCCAAGTGATACATAATTTCATTTAATTCATACAACAATTATTTTTTGTTGTATGGTAATGGTATGTAATGGTAAAAACAAAATATTTTTACCATTTTACAAATGCAATAACTGAGACTTAGGGAGTTTAAGTAATTTGCCCAAGATCGCATAGCTAGTATGTGGTTGAACCATATTTTGAATCCAGGTCTATTTTATTTCGTTATTTTAATGTGACTTGAAGCAAGCTGAAAATTTAAGAAAAATGTTTCCTAAGATTTTAAATTCTGACACCCAAACCTGAGTGTGACTAGCAATTAGTAGAAAACATTCAAATAATATGATGGACATTATTGTCCATTGAAAAACGTATTTAGATTAACCCAGCTCTGAAGGTCATGGCAAGTCCCATTGTGATGTCAGAGTGGAAAAAGACTCTCTGTACATGTTCATGGAAGAGTTCTGGGAGACAAGCCACTTGAGGTTGAACCATCTGTCCAATCAAGGGCGAGCAAATTGATTTATGCTTCAGAAGGAAATGCTAGGGTTATTTGGTTCCCATGTATTTCCCATGTATTTGAAAGGAAGCAGAGTTGGGTTAGAAAACAGCAACGACCACAGAAGTAAAAACAGTTAATTTGTATAAAGCAATTACTATATGTCAGGCACTGTTGTAAATAGTTTAGAATATGTCATGTCATTTAAGCCTTTCAACATTTAAGAGGCTTCTTAACTACATATCCCTCTTTTGCAATTGAGGAAATTGAGTAACAAACAAGTTAAATAACTTACTTGTCCAATATTTCATAGTTAAGTGATGGGCCACAGGAATTGGAGTTAAGATGTTTGGGTGAAAAGCACCAGTGGTTGAATATAGAAGAAGTATGAAATTAAAGTTATATTTAGATCAGTCTGATCCTAAGGAAAAAAAGAAATTGAAGTTATAGAGAAATATTTGATTTAATCATTTACTTTTGTTATGTTTTCATGTCTGTTGGAGAGTACCACATCACATGTGCATTATAGTGTATCAGTTTCTTTAATATCAGGATTTGATGGAAAAAATGCTGGAACAATGAGGGTTGACTGTTTCTTTGATTATGAATCTGAAAGCATGGATGTGGTATTTAATGACTATCACTCTAATGTTGTTTTAGAGGCCAAATTTAAAAGCACAATCCCCTGCTTCAGGGATCTCAAGAGGCTAAGCAGTAGATTGTTTCATTAATACCAAAACAATTCTCCAAGCAAATAATTAGTGTCAAAGTTGGTATTAATTGTGATACTATGCATGTATTTCACATTATACTTATTTTAAAGTGATACACAGTAAACAAAGGCTGTGCTTGCAGACTTCTAGCAGCAGTTCTGCCCCTAGCTGTAGCTACATGATTTTGGCAAATCATTTAACTTCTCTTTAAAGCAGATTTAAGCATTCACATTTAATCAAATAAAGGAATTGGGCTACGTGATACATTGTGCTAATACTGTTTCTTGTGTTTATTACTTTCCATTTCAGTAGTTCTGTATATCAACTATTGGAGAATGTCAGAGGTGCTTTCATGTATTTTATATATAAATATTCCAGCCTAATCTATATAAAGCTGACTTTCTTTCTGATTTTGTTTTATTGGGAATAATTGGGTGCTTTTTAAAAAAATCAAAACTAAAATGTAATGTCTGGCTTTGATGTCTTTGGGACCTTACTTAGCGAATCTTTTCACTTCTCTAGCCTCAGGTTTCTCATTTGTAAAAGGGAGGCATAGTAGTATCTAAATGATAAAATTCATGTAAAGCATTTGTTTTAGGGCCTGCTAGAAATGAAGTACTTATCAAGTGTTTAACTGATCTTGTTTTTGCCATTAATTTCAAATATTAATTTTGGTCACAGTCTCAGGGAATGATGGCTACAAAGTTGACGTGGAGGGATATAATTCTGTTTCAAACCAAAATGTGTAGGTCAGTTGTGTACAAATACTGTGCTACACACCATAAACTAGTTCCAAAGTGGTGGAATGATGTATACTTTGAGAATAATGAGTTAAGTGATTTATATGAATCTCCCACCCCCCACCCCCACCACCTTTCTTGGTGATTATTTTTAGCATCTCAAGAAGGTTTTTAGATTTATTTAATGTCCTGACTCAGATAGTAATTTAAACTTTTATGCATTAAAATGCCTGGATTTCCTGCAACCACATTTTAGAAATTCAAATACTGAGCTAATACTAAATGATTAATAATATTTAGATTGCAACTTAAATGTGACTTGTAACATTCATTCTATTTATAAACTTCAGAATTTTTCAGGACAGATTATAGTTATTTCTGTCCTTAAAAATCACTTTGTAAGTGAAAGTATTTTATAGTTAGGCTCTCTGTTACTTTTCTAATTAAGTATCTCCAAGATAGGTATGCCTTAGCTAATTCCAATATATAAATGGTGTTGCAGAGTGAATGTCTTACTTGATACTGGTATTATTTTGTGATTACATTTATGGTTTAAAAAATGTGAGGAATATGGCCTAGATAACTTTTTTTTTTTTGGTGGAAATAAAGTAGTTTCACACATTGGCAAGTATCTAACTATGACCTGGTAAAAATGTCAGTATGAAAGTATACTTTTGCCATTTCAACATAAAAGGAATAAAAATTTATGTAATTATTGACTGATAAATTGGTTTAGAATGTAATATTGCTGAGTCTATTATAAAACACTTGAGAGTCACAGAAAAACAACTAAAAGAAGGGGCTATACAGCTAGCTGAAATGAAGGCCAACTATCTTGAGGGATTCAGACAAAATTTCAGAGAGAATTGTTTATTTGGGTGTTGAACATTAGTGTTTTGTAATAGAGACCAGAAGTCTGAAGATAAAGGGGCTTTAGGCCATATTTCTTCTGAGCTATTGGGAATCACTAAACCCTCTTTTCCCTTAGTTTTCTTATCTATAAAATGGTAGTAATAAAGACTATCCTGTGAGAAAGTGGTGGTACTATTAACTCTGATGTACAGAAAAGAAAATTAAGGCTCAGAATCATTAAACGATTTGCTCAAGGTCGTAGGTAGCCTTGTAATCCTTATTTTCTTATTCAAAACCAAGTTGGCTTTCTGTTATTACTTGTAAGGTGATATTATTCTGAACATTGTAAAACATTCCTAATTCTAAATAAATAGTTTAGTTGGGAGACAGCTGAATGATAGAAATGGTTTTATTTAAGTATGTAGAATGAAAGTAGTATAGTAAAACTTTTGTTGCAAGAACAACACAGAGGATCTAATTTAAAGAACAGAAAATCACAAAGTGATATGAATATACACTTTAAAATGCTTTGTCATTTAAAAAGTCTTTCCAGCTTTATTTTCACTTTTAAATATGTTCTGGCTTCGAAGAATGGATTTTTAAAAAGTGGACTTTGTATAATGACTGTCTGAATTTGCATTTCATATAAGTAGAGTCCAAAGAAATTAATATTTCATAGTATTTTTAGGTGATACTACAACATTTAAATTTTATAGTGGGTATGCTATGTGTTTAACTTAAACTTTTAAAATATTTGCTTTATTTCTAGCTGTGACTTCCTTTGGACAATTGATGGTATTTATCATTGTTCCCAGTTTCTACAAATAAAAGATGGGTGGATTATTTTCTCGATGGAGGGTAAGTTACTTTTCTTTATAGTTAGTACTTAAATCTAACTTAAAAGTGTTATACAAAGCTATTTGTAAAATTCTCCTTTGTGGTATAGCCTTGAATAGTAGTTTGATATTATCCTTAACTCTATTTAATTTCTTTCTTTCTTCTCTTCTGAATTACTTTTCTATGTGGACTTTAATGGCTCTACTTGTTCTATAGGTGTCTAATATCTCTGTTTAACAGAATTATTTCACTTTGGCTTATGAATTATTTCTATTTATGTATTTGTGTGCAAATGGTTATCTTTTTTTGTTTTCTTCTTATACTGCCTAAATTTCAAACTTATTTGGAATGTAGTTGCAAATAATTATTCTATACCATTCTTATGTTTTTTCCAGACTATATCTTTTTACTTAAAGCTTGTCACAAATATTGACTAAAATCACACTACATAGGCTTTTAGGAATTATAGGTTAAACAAAATTAGATATGTAGTTTGATTTTATTGGATAAGTCTTTAGAGGATAAGTCTTTATCTCAATAAGTCTTTATTGGATAAGGCTTTATCTCAAATTTAGAGCTAGAAAATATAAATTGTATTGATAAATGCTTTTTTCTAATCTAACAGGAGATAAGGTAGTTTAGGACAAACTGCTTATTTTTTGACTCCTTATTACCATAATAATGGAGTCTAACCATACTTGGTACATAATGTAGTTTTTGAACTCTTGCTGGAACAGCCTTGGTTTGGATTGGCGTTACAATGACTCCCTCCCTTCTTATGGCCTTATGATAGTCTGCCTGAGGACCAAATTTATCTCTTCTTCCTTTGCTTTTCTTACTAGGCTGAACTATATGAAATTGCCAATATTCAACTACTTTGACTTACAAAAATGGCAATTTCATATAGTTTAGCCCAATGTTAACAACTCTCATGGGAACTACAATGAATTGATATTTATTACCCTCTTGGATTGTTGAGTATGTAATTGGTAAATATTTTCTGAAGTGTTACATGAGCCATTTTTGCTGGTTTTTATTCTAGGTGTATAAAAAATAACTTTGGCAAATAAGCTTTGCTATAATTAGGTATTCTAGATGCCATTTTAAAATCTGATCTTCAAAAAAGTACTTTAGGAATTCAGAATGAAGGTAGCCTGTTGATTTTGACCTCCAGAGTCCTAAGGGAACTTTCAGCAATAGCAGATCAGACCATCTTTAGTCTGTGAATGCTTTTGAATAATCTACGAAAATTTTTCTTGGAGGAACATTTGTTTCTCTCTATAAAAATATGTTCAATTGAGGTTAAGAATGGTAAAAGTTGAGCTAGAAATTGAAAGTCCTTCTAGGACTAAAAATAAATTAAGAAGGAAAATGCTGATTTCTTTACTCTTACGTAGTTCTGTTTGTAGTTATAATTTTTATTTAAATAAATCTTAGTTATACATAAACAGGAATACATGTTGCTTGACAACATTTTGAAAAACTTAATTTTGAATTAAAGTGGTTTTTTATGATTATAGAAACCAAAATATTTCTAAGTTTGCAGTAACAAGTTTTAATGGTGTCTCTTATTTTTTTTTCTGTAACAGACAAAACCTTCAACTGTAGAAGTTCTGGAAAGTATAGATAAGGTATGTTCTTTGGCTGTGAGGTATTTTAATTTGTTTGAGGTATTAAGTAAATATAATTTTAGTAAATATTATTTGGAGACCAGATCTGGGATGTTACATGATCTCAAAATATCAAAAGTCTATCAGTGACTTAAGAAGTCTGTATCAAGTAACAGAGCCTGTTAGAGTGAAATTAGATCTACAGCATGGTGTAAATCAATGTTACCGATAGGATAAAATAGATTATAAGATAGTCTGCAATGATTTTTATTAGTCTCCTAAGTTTTCACAGCCTTTTGTATTTTCTATCATTATCAAAAATGGTTATTCCCTGGGAATATTGAGAGTAATGAATAGAGTGAAAGAATCCAGTATGAGTCACTGTTTTAATTTTTATTAATTCTGTTTTTTATTGCTAGAGTTTTCTTTTTTTAGGCCTATATAGGGAGAATTATTACTTGTTTGACTCAATAATTATTTAGTGATGCCAATTTTATTCCTGTAATCTTTGCCAATTTGGTAGGTTAAAAATAGTATTAAATTTTTCATTGTAAAAAGTGATTTGTCAGAATAGGCATTATAAATTTTTAACTCCATTTTTTAGTTTTCATTTTTATATTATGTTTTGTTTTAAACAGGGTATTTATATTTTATTGAATTTTAAAGGTTCTTTCTTAAATTTAATCTTTCTGTCATGTTAAAATTTTTTAACATTTTAATTTCTTTATGAAGTTTGAGATTTAATAATATGGAATAATTTTCTCTTAACAGGAAATTCAAGCATTGGAGGAATTTAGGGAAAAAAATCAGAGATTACAAAAATTATGGGTTGGAAGATTAATTCTCTATTCTTCAGTTCTCTATCTGTTTACATGCTTAATTGTATACTTGTGGTATCTTCCCGATGAATTTACAGCAAGACTTGCCATGACCCTCCCATTTTTTGCTTTTCCATTGATGTAAGTAAATTATTCTTTTTGTTGACTTTTCCCTTTTCTGACAAGATAGTTTGAATATATATTTAATTTATATAATATATTCAGTCTCTTTTTATTATTAAATGGTAATGTCTCAGCTTAAATAAATTTGGATTTTTTTGCAATTTGAAAAAAAATTTTTTAAAATAGTAGAACAATTGTTTTAAGCTTTTATTTATAATCCAACATACCTGATTACTGATACCTAGTAATATTAGTAATAATGGCTCTATATGGCAATGTTTTGTGATTTTCTAATAGATGGCCATGCATCCCTAGGGGTATTGGGCATGGAGTGGGGAGTAATGGCCAGTGGGGGAGGGTTTGTAAAACCAAAAGAGTAACTGCTCAAATGATTCTGAATACATTCCATTCATCCCAACTCTCTTCCCCTCTTTTTAGTCATTGCTATAAAGCAATTGACGCTTATTATAGAAATATTTTATAATATAGCACTGTACAGGAAGTGTATCATAATTAAGCATTTTCAGAGACAGTTGAATAAAAAGTTTGTTCATTCGATCAACAAACATTTATGTTATGCAGTACACGAAAATACAAAATCTCTATAGATCTTAGACTGCACGCGTTAAATAATAAGTATGATGTATGTTATGAAAGAGAAGCGCAAAATGTTACGGGAGCATTTAATAGGGGCACTAACCTAGTGTGGTGGGGGTCAAGGAAGAACCTCTGTATTAGTTTTCCATTGCTGCCACAAAGTTAGTACCTTAAAACAGCACCCATTTATTATATCAAAGTTCTGTATGTCAGAAGTTCAGGTGGCTTGACTGGGTTCTCTGCTTAGAGTCTCACAGGCCAGGCCTAAATCAAGGTATCAGCTGGCTTGGAGTCTTATCTGGAGTCTCAAGGGGGAGAATCTGCTTCTAATATCAATCAGGTTGTTGGCTGAATTCTGCTGCATCTCTCTAATTTCCTATTCTACCCTTCGCTGACAGAAAGCTCTGCTTTTGAGAGCTTAAGTGATTATATTATACCCACCAGGATAATATCCCTATCTTAAAAATCAACTGAGTGATAACCTTAATTATATCTGCATAGTCCCTTCATAGCAGTATTTACATTACTATTTGATTGTGTAACCAGAGGATGGAAATCTTTGGAATAAGGGGAAGGATATCTTTAGATTTCTGCCTACCACAGCCTCCCTGAGGAAGTGATGTTTGAGTTTGAGAACTGAAGGATGAGTATGTGTATCTAGGGTGGTGTGACATGGTGGATAGAGTGTTTTAGGCAGAAGGAAAAGCATACTTGAAGACGCTGAGGTGGGCTAGAGCAAAGTAGATTTAAAGAATTGAAAGAAGGAAAAGACTGGATTATAGAGAAAAGGCTGGGTAGTTAGGCAATGGATATTTCATGTGAGCCTTATAGTCCGTGGTAAGGGCTTTAAGCATTATTCTAAGAATATAGTGGGAAGCCTTTGTAGCCACTGGGGGCTATGGTGGGAAGTAAATTATAGGGGAATAAGAATGGATCTGGAGCAAGAAGTGAGAAGGTTATTGTAGTTGTCTAGGAGGGAAATGATGGGTGGTGATTTGCACTTGAGTGGTGGAGTTGAGAAGCAGATGGACTGAATGAAATAGATGGATTGAAGAGATTTAAGAGGTAGAGTTGAAGTAACATGGAGAGACTTTTGGTGACTGGATATGGGGTGAAGGGGGAATCACATCAAGGGTAAAACTCAAGTTCATGGCTTGGGAAATTTGGTTGATGGTAGTGTCATTCATCTAAATGGGGAGCAACATGAAGAGGGGTAGATTTGGTGACCCACTGAGACTAAAATACCCATGTGCTTTCCAGCTGGAGCTGCCAGGGGACAGTTAAGTATGAGTTTGAAACTCAGGAGAGAAATTTGAACAAGAGATATAAATTTAGGATTTGGCAGCTTATAAAAGTTAATCAAAGCTATCATCTCTTCATTCATTAGATATTGGGCACCTGTAGTATGTTAGGTATTGGGCTAGACCCTAGTGATAGAGAAAATAGTGCCCTATGGGAGTTCACATTCTGCTGGGGTTGGAAAGAGAAAACATAGAGACAAGTAAACAAACAGTTAATTTAGAGAGAGATAAGTGCAATGAAGAAAATAAACAGGGTGATATGATAGAAATAGGCTACTTTAAGGATGGTCCTGGAAGGCCTCTTTTGAGGAATTGGTATTTGGGTTGAGAACCAAAGTGTGAGGAAGAACCAGTGTGGAAAGAGCTGGAATTTATGGAAGATTATTTATACATATAATGTATAATGGCACATATATTCATAGGTATATGAAAGGATTATACTCAAAATATTAATGGTAATTCTCTCCAGGTGGTGGAATTTGAAGTAGTTATTTTTTTTTCCATATGCTTTCCGGTATTGTTTGAATTTTTTTTTATTAACGTGTTCTTCAAATCCTAAAAACAAAAACAAAGGATTTGAGGGAAGATCTTTCCAAGAAGAGAGAACAGAAATGCAAAGGCTCTTCACTAGGAGAGAATATGACTTATTTGAAGGCCAAAAAGATACGTATATCTGGAATGTGTGACTGCGAGGAAGAGTGACACGAGATGAGCTTGCAGAATCAGGCAGGTTCCAGATCACAGAGGGTCTGCGTTAAGAGTTTGAATTTCATTTTGGGTTTAATGGGAAGCTTGTGAAGGTTTAGTGGAAGAATGGCATAGTGAGATTTAGGAGGATCATGCATGCCACCATGTGGAGATTGGGTAAGAGGAGGACAAGAGTAGAAACAGCTAGGAGGCTGTTACAGAAGTTTAATCTAAAGATGAAGATGGATTGGACTGCCCAGTGATACTGGGAGTGAATAGATGACTTGGAAATATTTTGGAGGTAAAACTGATACAATTTGATAGGAAGAAATTGGAAAAGGAGGAATCAAGGGTGATACTTTGGTTTTTGACTTGTGATTTAGTTGAGGTGGGATCTTTTTCTTTGAGACTACGATAAAAAATTTCGTTTGTTTACTCTTTAGTGCAGGGCATATTTTCAAATTGGAACTCCTGTAGCTCATAAGAATTTAAGTTTGTAGACAAGAGCTAAAATTGAGTGCATGCATGATATTGGAAAATATTAATAATTGTCTCTGCTAATTTATTTATTTTCTTTCTTTTTTGAAAACTTTTGGAATGCTTTTTATCCTAGATGTAGTAGTGAATTTTATAATGCTGAACCCCTTTACCTTGTTTCCCTTCTATTAAATTTTTTCATGAGAGGAGAGAAAAATTTAGAAAGGGAATCAATGTGAGATGTTTAGTTGATTTAAGCATTTTTAAATACTTAAGAAAAACCCCACTTTATATCTGTTTTTGTATAGAGATTGATTTTCTGATTATGAAAGGTTTGTATCTAGTTGCAAAAGAATGTCTGAGAGGGAACTCTACTGTGCTAATTCTAATGGATATCCACAAATTATGATCTACTAGATCTGCTATTATGACTAATACATTTTTTTGGCAAGTAAATCATATACTAATTGATCTTTAAAAGTAAAAAACTTTATTTCTTTAAAAATATAATTTCTTACAGTAAAAACATAGTATAATAATAAAAAAGAAAAACGTAATTTCTTCAGTATGATCTTTCTACTATTTTGAGACTGAAGCTTTATTATCCTTACTGTATCCCTCTGACTGTTCTGCATCACCTGCATCTCTAATTTCTTGGCTTGTTAAGCTTCAGAGCCATTTTTCACTTTGTGTCATTCACATTTGTGACCTCGTCCTCAACTGTTGTAGTTTCTATTTCAATGAGCTCTTCACTTTTGGAAGCATAGACTGCTTATCCAACAAAGAATAGAATTGTCCTTCTGATCGATGACAATCAAAAAAGCATGAAATAAAACACAACAATGTGAAAATGGATGTTGTGGTAAATAGAGAGAAGACTTACTACATGACATTTTCTTTTGTGCGTAATGTGAGCTATTGCCCAAGCATATCTCTGGACTTTTTTCTTTTGGAAACAGTATCTTAGTCTATTCAGTGTTGCTATAAAGGAATACCTGAGGCTAGGTAATTTATAAAGAAAAGAGGTTTATTTGGCTCATGGTTCTGCAGGCTGTACAAGAAGCACAGCACCAGCATCTCTAGTGAGGACTTCAGGCTGCTTCCACTCATGGTGGAAGGAGAAGGGGAGCCAGCGTGTGCAGAGATCACATGATGAAAGAGAGGAAGCAAAAGTGGGAGGTGCCTGGCTTTTTTTTAAACAAACAGCTCTCTTAGGAACTAATAGAGCCAGGACTCACTTACCTCCTCAAGGGAGGGCATTAATCTATTTAGGAGGGATTCACCCCCATGACCCGAACACCTCCCATTAGGTCCCACCTCCAACATTGGGGGTCAAATGTCAACATGAGGTTTGGAGGGGCAAATATCCAAACGATAGCAAATAGTTTTGAGGGCTGGACTAGGATTTATTTTAAGAATTGGAGGCAGAAGGAGCAATAAAATGTATTGTTTTGCTCATCACTGTCTACATTGATGATACAGCTTAGAAATCTACCTGATATCTGCAAAAATTGACTGCTATCTCCACATTTCTAGTTTCCCAAATGCTTTTACTGGCGAGGTCATGGATCAGAACTGAGCATATATTGTATAACTATTCCAAAATAATCCTTTATGGTAGAATATCAATATTCCATATGAGAAGCTTTGAGATGTTATTATATCTTCACTAGAGGGTATAATATGGAGGAACTTGGTATAATTACACGTACTGTTTTTCTGTCTTTCAGATTGAATAGTATATTCATATCTCTCTCTGATCTTTTCAACTATTACTGAAGCTTAAATTGTAATCTAAAAGCTGAATTTATTTCACAGGAGTCATTAGGCTAGCATAGTGAGGGAAGGTTTGGGTTACAGTTACAATTTTGTATTTCTGCATTATGCTGGTAGATATACATTACCTTGGGAATTGGTTCCTTTTCTAAGTGAACAACCATTAAGTTTTGTTTCTACCATTAACTAACTCTACAAGCAGTCTTATAAACTTCTACTCCTGGATGCCTTATTTTTACTAATTATAACTTTCTGAACATTTTGTATCCTATTCTTGGATGGGAACACTCAGTCTTGTAATGAGATCAGTTCTCTCTAAATTAATCTAAAAAAGTGTGATCACAATAAAAATACCAACAATATTTTAAAAATCTAAGCACACATATTCCATAGTTTTTAATGGAAAAATATCAGGTAGGAATAGCCATCGTAGTTCTGAAAAAGGAGAATGAGAAGCAGAGGTCTACCACACATCAAATGCTTTATGATAGTTCATTAATTGAAATTGTTTGGTACAATGTATAAAGGGGCCCATGGACCAAAGAAAGAGACATGAGAATTCAGAAATAAATTCAAAAGGAATATTTAATTATGGTTTTTATTTATATATGGTAAAGATGATATTTCAAGTCAGTGGGGGAAAATGTTGTTGAGTTATATGCCAAAAAAACAAACAAACAAACAAAAATCAAGAAAAACTTGATTCCTACCTTATTCCTTACACCAAAATAAATCATTATGATTAGTTTGCCTGAATGTGAAGGTAATCCTTGCTGATGCATTTGTCAGTTAAATAAACTAGCAAAATAGTTAACATAGTTATAAATATTGAGACCTGTATATTAATTCATTTTTAGCTTTATATATTACTAAATCTCATCTAAAAACATTTTGATGAATTGGATAGGACTTATGTGGTTGTTTGAAAGAGACCACTTAAGTTTAGCAGAACGGGGGCAAAATAGGTAAAATTATGTTTCATAGCTAAAGGTTGGTGAAAAACCATCAGGTTTATAGAATGTTAATTATTTAGTAAAAGTGAGGAAGGTTTGCTTATGTTGATTGAATTTTAGGTATTCTGCTATATTTCAACTTTTAGCATTTTTAGTTTGAGTATAGTAAAACACTGAATATTAAAGTTTTAAAATGTTTACTATATCCTCCGTGTGATTCTGTTATATTGAGGTTCCAAGTATTTCCTGCTGGAACACATTTATATTTTTTTCATTCAAGTTCCTAGATAATATTTAACAAAAATTCATGCTGTACTAATGTTTCAAATAGCATCAGTTTCATTCAGAAAAGGACTGAAATGCTTTGATGAATTTGAGTTAAGAGTTTTTTGTATCTTAGAACTAATTGTATATATGATTGTATATATGAATGTAGTGATTTTCTATACTCATTTTGTATTCAACTATAATAATTGTCTTATGGTTCCTAGTACTTTTTTGGTTGATTCTTTGAGAGTTTCCAAGTATATGCAATCATATCACCTATAAATAGCAATAATTTTGCCACCTCCTTTTGGTTTTTTGATTGATTTTTTTTTTTCTCTCTTGGCTAATTGTGTTAGCTAATACCTTCAGGACAATGTTAAAT
This sequence comes from Daubentonia madagascariensis, assembly GCA_023783475.1. Classification (NCBI taxonomy): domain Eukaryota; kingdom Metazoa; phylum Chordata; class Mammalia; order Primates; family Daubentoniidae; genus Daubentonia; species Daubentonia madagascariensis. The sequence goes on from JAKFHU010002088.1 coordinate 32,450,275, forward strand.
TACAGAGAAAATATTGGACATCCTTGACATGTTTTTTGGGAGTGCTTCTAATGTTTTCCCATTGAGCATTATTCTGACTTTAGGGTTGAGACAGATATATTTGATCATGTTTAGGGATTTTCTATCTATTTTTATTTTAGTTTTTTTTTTTTAATCAAGAAAGGTTGTTGAATTTTGTTAAATGTAGTTTCTTCATCTATGGAGATAGCCATATGGATTTTTCATTTTATATCTCTTGATATTAGGGGATTATATTAAATATTGAATCATTCTTGAATTCTAGGAAAATTTCTATTTTCAATGTTGTGATCATTTTATAAAAACATCTAGAAGTTTTACTTTTTAATGCCCTGGAACAGTTTAAATAGTCCTGGCATGATCTGTCCTTTACAGGACAGGTAGAATTCCCTTAGAAACCTTTTGGACATGGTGCTTTTTATAGAAGGCAGTTTTTGACTGTTTGTAAAATTCAATAGTAGTTAATCTTTCAGGTTTTTTGTTTCTTCCAAGGTTAGTTTTGTTAAAAATTATATATATATAAAGTATATATTATATATATAAAATTACCCATTCTACAGTTTTAAAATGTATTTGCATAAGTATAATAGTAGTCATCTTCTCATGATTTAAAAAAATTTTCTTTGTATCTATGATTATTGCTTCCTTACTGTTTATTTTGTACATCTATTTGTTTCTTTTTTGATTGTTTTTATTGGCTATTTACATAACCTTTTTCTCCAAAGAATCAGCTTTAAAAAAATTGTTGCTTTTTATTAATTCTCTTATTCTTTTCCTTAGGCTTATTTTATTCTTGTAACTTAAATTGAATGTTTAATACATTTATTTTCATTCTTATTTGTTAACACAATACACTGTACATGTATTTGAAACTGACGTTTTCTGATCACTGCTTTAGTTTTATGCCATAGGTCTTAATATGTAGTGATTATGTTTTTTTCCAAGATATTATGATTTTTTTTGGAGGAGGAGATTGTAGTATAGGAGTATTTCCAGGTGGCCAGTGTGTGTTTCTATTTTTGTTTTTCATCTTAGTTACCATTTCTAGTTTTATTGCATTACTTTCAGAGAATGTTGTTAAATAATATTTCTACTTTGAATTTATTGAGTTTGTTTTTTGGATGGTATGCTATTTGGCCAGTTTTTGTAAGTGTTTAATGAACGCTTGAAGATGTATTCTTTTTTTCAGGTACACAGTTTAATATTATCAATAAGAACTACCTTATTATACTATATTGATCTCCTGTATCCTAATAACAATGTGTTTCTACTTTTCCCTATATTTCTTTTAGTTTTGCTTTATGAGTATTGATACTTTGCTCTTTGATGCATAGATATTTCTGTTATATTTTCATTGTAAACATGTCTTTTGTTTTTTTTTGAGACAGAGTTTTGCTCTGTCACCCCAGCTAGAGTGCAGTGGTGTCATTGTAGCTTACTGTGACCTCAAACTCCGGGCTCAAGTGATCCTCCTGCCTCAGCCTCCCAAGTCTGTGGGACTACAGGCACACACCACCATGCCTGGCTAATTCTTTCTTTTCTTTTTTTTTTTTTTTTTTTTGGTAGAGATGGGGTCTCACTCTTGCTCAGGCTGGTCTCGAACTCCTGAGCTCAAGAGATCCTCCCACCTCGGCCTCCCAGAGTGCTAGGATTACAGGTGTGAGCCTCCGTGCTGGGCTGTAAACGCATCTTTTTAAAAGAACTTCTAATTTTGAAAGCATTATACGTTCACAGAAAGTTGCAAAAAAAATGTACAAGCAGGTCCTATGTATCCTCCCCCAGCCTCCCCCAGTGATAACCTTTGCATGGCTATACAGTAGTACCCCCTTATCCATGCTTTTACTTTTTGTGGTTTCAGTTACCTGTGATCAACTGCAGTCTGAAAATATTAGTCTTTTGAGAAAGAGAGAGAAATTAGATTCACATAAATTTTAATATGATATTGTTATAATTGTTCTATTTTATTGTTAGTTACTGTTAATCTCTTACTGTGCCTAATTTATAAATTAAATTTCTGTCTACATATATAGGTATATATGTATAGGAAAAAACATAGTATATAGTTCCAGTTCTAGGCATCCACTGGGGGTCTTAGAACATACCACCAGTGAATAAGGAAGGACTACTGTAGTAAATCACCACAAACAGGGAATTGACATTGGTTCAATCCACAGAGCCTATTTAGATTTCATCAGTTTTATATGCATTTATTTGTGTGTGTGTGTGTCATGCAATTTTATCATGTGTCACTTTTTGTAACCACCCACAATTCAAATCCAGAACTGTGCTATCACCACAAGGCTCCTTTTTGCTACCGCTTTATAGCAATACCCCTCTTCCTCCACCTGTCCCATTCCTAACCCCTGCCATCCACTAATCTGTTCTCCATCTCTTCAATTTTGTTATTTCAAGAATGTTATAAAATCGAATCACATAGTATGTAACCTTTTGCAATTGCCTTTTTTCACTCAGTATGTTCTTGAGATCTATCCAAGTTGTTCAGTGTATCAATAGTTTCTTCCTTTTTCTTGCTGAGTAGTATTTTGTGACTTTAATAATGTGCCACAGTTTGTTCACCTGCTGAAAGGACATTTGGATTCTTTCCAGTTTTTGGCTATTACAAATAAGGCTGTAATGAACATTTGTGTACAGGTTTTTGTATGAACAGAAGTTTTTATTTCTCTGCGGTATATGCCCAAGAGTGGAAATGCTGGGGCATATGGTAAGTACATGTTTAGTTTTGTAAGAAATTGCTAGACTTTTTTTCAGAGTAGCTGTACCATTTTACGTCTCTACCATGTATATGTGAGTGATTTGGTTTCTCTGCATCCTTGCCAGGATTTGGTGTTATCACTATTTTTTGTTTTGACTGTTCTGATAGGTATGTAGTGATATCTCATGGTGGCTTTAATTTGTATTTCTCTAATGGCTAGTGATGTTTCATGTGTTTATTTACCATCTATATACCTTCTTCCATGAACTATCTATTAATGTCTTTTGCCCAATTTTCTGATTGGATTATTAGTTTTTTACTGTTGAGTTTGTGTGTGTGTGTGTGTGTGTGTGTGTGTATGTTAAAAAAAAAAAATTCAGTTGCCCAGGCTGGACTCGAACCCCTAGGCTCAAGTGATCCTCAGCCTCCCTGAGTAGCTGGTACTACAGGCATGTGCCACCATGCCTGGCTACTGCTGAGTTTTGAGAATTCTTTGTATATTCTAGATAGAAGTTCTTTGCTGAATATGTGGTTTACAAATTTTTTTTCTGGTCTTTAGCTTGTCTTTTCATTCTCTTAATACAGGATTTTGCAGAGCAAAAGTTTCTAATTTTGATGAGGTCCAAGTTATCAGTTTTTCCCTTTACTGGTTGTGTTTTTCTTGTCAAGTCTGAGAACCCCTTACCTAGTTATAGGTCGTGAAGTGTTTATTTTATGTTGTTTTTCTATGCCTTTAAAAAAACATTTTACATTTAAGCTCATCATTCATTTTGAGTTCATTTTTATATCAGAGGTGAGGTTCAAGTTGAGGTTTTTAATTAATTTATTTATTTTTTGTTTTGTTTTGCTTTATTTTGCCTTTGGATGGTTAGTTGCTCCAGCACCATATGTTGGAAAGGAATCACATCCTTTTTTAACTCTGCAAAGTGACCTTTTCCTAGTTTAAAGCTTTTTTTTTTTTTCAAATTCAGCTTTTTTGGGTATTGGGATCACAACCCTTATTTTATCAGCATTTGCCTGGTATACCTTTGCCCTTTGTTTTGTTTTCAACCTTAAAAAACACTTAGTTTTAGATGTATCAGTTTATATTATAGAGTTGGATTTTGTTTCATGATCCAATCTGAAAGTCTTTTTTGTTCTACTCTAGTGAGTTTTAGTCCACTTGTATTTATTGATATGAAAGAAATTGGTTCAAGTTTTGAAACATAATTTTGTATTTTGCTTTGTATAATTAATAAAAACCTTTTACCATGTGGTACGTTAACTTTACTTTAGGCCAATTATCTATAGATTTATGTGGGTATAAAGGTATGTCTTCCTACTTTCCAGGCTAACTAGAATTTTCGTTATATTTCAAGATTTTGTGAGTTTGTTTAGTTTTTATCCTTCTCCAGCCAGTAGAGTTAGGCAACTGTATTTTTTCACATTACAAAACTCCTTTTCTCCCCCCCTTGCCATAGAAACAGAATACTCTTTATAAATAGGGTATTTCTGAATTCTTTCTTTTTAATATCTGCCTTCTCTCTTTCCTTATTGGAACCAAACTGAGGAGTTTCTGCCTGTAGCTGTACTTCTTGTTCTCATTGCTACAAACGTGGGTTTTTGGCTTTACACTTGGGAAAGTTTACTTTACCTCCTGGGGAGATATGCAGTTTTCCTTTTTTGCTTCTACTCTTTTGAGCTTTCCCCTCCGTGATCTCCATGGCTTTTGAGAGCTCTTCCACATATTTTGATGGTTGGATTTTAGCTGTATCTCAGTTTTACCAGAAGGGGAGTTTGTATTTTTGTTTTTGTTTTCTTTGTTGTTTGGAAGATTTTTAAGAAGAGAAGGGGGAAATGGAGATTATGCCACTTTTTAAACTAGAAGTTAGTAATAGTATCTTTAGTATCTTCACAAAACATGTTGCTACATTTTAATAAATTATATTTAATTATTGGGGTAGCAAAACCTTTGTTGGGATAACTAGAACTTAGATTCCTGAAGTATTTTAGTTCTTTTTCTAAATTTTATTTTACAAATACAAAAGAATTTAATTTAGCCCTAGAGAATAACAAATTCTATATGTCCTACCTTTTCAAGTCTTGAAGACTTAACACATGGAAATGTGTATTGTTTGATAGCTCATTTTCCCCAGGAGTAGTTCTGATAAAAACCAAACCAATAGTTTATTGTCCACAAAGGGAGATTTAGTGAGTTTTATTTTGAAGAGAGTATATGTCAATTGCTGTAGTTTTTATACTTTGAAAATTATATGTGCTTTTTAAAAAGCATTGACTCATTTAGGGAAAATTTACTAATTTCCTATACTATTACTAGTGACCTTTTTCTAGAAAGAAAGACTTTCAGACTGCATCATGAAACAAAACCCAACTCTATATGTAAACTGATACATACGAAACTAAGTGTTTTTTAAGGTTGAAAATAAAACAATGGGCAAAGGTATACCAGGCAAATGCAAATAAAATAAGAGTTGTGATCTTAATACACTAAAGACTGAATTTAAAAAAAAAGCTTTAAACTAGAAAAAGTTCATTATACTAATTTCCTATACTAGAATTCTAACCTCTATCTCTGTAATTCCTTCTCTCTTACCCCCTGTTTTCTTTCTCTGTAGTCTCTTACTGAAACTTCTCTCTCAGCTTGCTACTATTTCAGTGGGTTTGCAGTGGAAAAATAGTATGGGCCTTTTCTACTATTGTAGAATCCTTGAAGGTTATGAGTACTATGCTTAACCTTCTTCTCTCCTTACCTCCCTGCCCTTGTTATGGACAATGGTCAGGGTCTTTTTTACTGTTAGGTAATTGTCCAAATACCATGTAGGAATTAGTGCTAGTTCTTTTTTTTTTTTTTTTTTTTGAGACAGAGTCTCACTCTGTCCCCCGGCTGAGTGCCATGGTGTCAGCTTAGCTCACAGCAACCTCAAACTCCTGGGCTCAAGAAATCCTGCTGTCTCAGCCTCCTGAGGAGCTGGGACTACAGATGCACCATGCCTGGGTAATTTTTTCTATTTTTAGTAGAGACAGGGTCTTGCTGTTGCTCAGGCTGGTCTTGAACTCCTGAGCTCAAGTGATTCTCCTGCCTCGGCCTCCCAGAGTGTTAGGATTACAGGCGTGAGCCACCATATCTGGCCTCTAGTGCTAGTTTTTTGGTGTTTTCATATCATAGAAATAAATCGTCATGATATGAAAAATGTGTATTATCTATTACTGTGTAACAAATTGCCCCAGAACTTAGTAGCTTAAAACAGCAAATGTTTATTATGTCTCACAGCTCCTGAGGGGCAGGAATGTTGGGAGCAGCTTAGCTGGGTAGTTCTGGCTCAGGGTCTTTTGTTCTTATATAAATTGCAGTTAAGCTGTTGGCTGGGGCTGTAGTCATCTCAAGGCTTAACTAAATCTACACAATCACTGCAGATAAAATCATTGTAGAATCTTTACTCCTGATGTTATTCAATCTCCAGTTCATGGCTAGACACTTTATTTCTTTTTGCCACCATCAACAATGGCTTTTGCAATCCCCCTGACTTTCTTCATTCTCTTCTTATGTTCCTTTTGCTGTTTCCTTGAGGTCTTTTTCTTTTCATATAGGCTGTTTATTGCAAGTCAGTACTTGGTTTCGTTTTTCTTTGTGTAATCCAGGGAATCATAAATCATGCCAAAGCCAATTGTCTTGCCACCACCAAAATGAGTTCTGAATCCAAATACAAAGATGATATCTGGTGTGGTCTTGTATATTTTGGCTAATTTTTCCCTAACCTACTTTTAAGCTCACACATGTATTAATAGTTGTTAGCAGGCATCGGTTCTTTGCTGAGTCTTTACCACAGACCTCTGTTCCTCACCACATGGGCCTTCCATAGACTTCCCTTACCGTTCTCATGTCATGACAGCTGGCTGCTTTCAGAGCTAGTAATCTGAGAGAGAGAAAGGCAGCAAGTGAAAGAGGAGGCCCCAAAATGGAAGCTGCAGTCTTTTATAACTTAATCTTGAAGTGACATACTATGAATTCTGCCATACGCTGTTGGTCACACAGACCAACACTGGTGAGAGAGGACTATACAATGGTGTGAATACCAGGAGACAGGGATCACTGGTGACTGCCTTGCAGGTTGACTCCCCAGAATGGCAATGCCATATTTCAGATTGAAGAACTAATTTTCATACCTATATTCTGAACTTATATCCAGATATAATGTATTTCTTTTATAAAATGATGAATAATGTTTGTGTACTTATTTCTGCCATGTTCTATGGAAAAAGAGATATTTTGCTATATTTACATTGAATATAAGAAATGGCTTTGACAAGTTTATGATTAGGATCATTCTTTGAGTGTCTTTTAATACTTTTAATATCATTTGATATCTTAATGCAAGGCCTAAAGAATTATCCTTATAAAATCTTTGGAAGGAGGTGTTTAGCTAAGTTTACTTAGCAAGTATTTATTTAAAGGTAAGGTTTTTTGTTTTTTTTCCCCTCCAGATAGCTTATTCTATTGAGTAGAGAAGATCTCTCTAATGTTAAATAATAGGGAAGGAGTAGCAACTTATGTTTGCATAATGCTCTTATGTAAATGTGCTCTTCCCTTAATGTATAAGGATAGATGAGACAAATTTTTGGAGTAGTGATGCTTACTTAGTAAGAAGGGATTCTATAATACTGTTCTCAATCTTTTGGGGGGTTCGTAGACCCCTTCAGATTGATGAAAGCAATGGTCTCTCCAGAGAAATGCACTTGTGCACACAAAGGCAATTTTGCAATTTAAGGGGACCCTCAGAAGGTCCATGGACTTGATGTTGAGAACTCCTCCTTTGAAAGCACAGGTAGATTTCTGATGTTTTCTGACAGAAAGAAGTACTTTTTGGTTTTCGATATATAAAAGGAAACAATGTACCTAACTCTAATTGGAAATATATAATATATTTATTTTCATTTTATATGGCTCCTAATTCACTTATGCTAACAATGATTTTTGTTTCTGAATTTTGCTTCCCCTTTAGCATCTGGAGCATAAGAACAGTGCTTATTTTCTTCTTTTCCAAGAGAACAGAAAGAAATAGTAAGTTTAATTTCCAAGTTCTTATAAATATTAAAAAACACTATCTCATAGTATGCTGGTTTATAAGGCAGTTTGTAAAATATTGAAATGACAATGTGGTTAAATATTGAAGAGTTGTTTATTGTAAAACATAAGAAAGGTTTTGAATGATCAAGATGGTTCTTTTTAATTTGTGTTATTTCTGTCTTGTTCATTTAGAATTTTTTCTTACACAAAACAAACATTTCTTTAAATCAAGAGAAATTATATTTGTTAAATTAATCCTTATAGAAAACTTACTTTATTAAAGAGTAGAATACAGTTACACATCTTTCTATTTGTTTCATTAATTGCGTCACTCTCTTTAACCTGACAGCCCTTTGGTTCCTTGTTTTTATTGGAAATATGCAAATTTTGATAAAATCACCTTCTTTGTTTTATATATGTATACATTTTAAAGATTTTTCAGGTCTTAAAACTGTGAATTATAATTAAGTAGACATATACACATTTCATTTTAAATAAACTTTATGTATGACTTGTTTTTTCTTGCTTTAATTTGTTGTTATTGAAAATTTCAAACATTTACAAAAGTAGACTGAATAGTCTAATGAACCCTCATGTATCTGTTACCCAACCTAAACAATTATCAGCTCATGGTCAATTTTGTTTCATTTTTACCACCTCCTACTTCTCCCCCCCATATTATTTTGAAGTATATGCCAGATATATCTATCCATAATATACATTTTCATACCTAGAAAAGAATTTTTAATATCATAAAGTAACAAATGTAAAAATATTAAATTTTCAATTATCTCATAAGTATCATTTGTTTTAAAAAATATTTTGTTTGACTCAGGATCCAAATAAGGTTTGTACAAACATATGACTTTCAAATTGCCCTCCTCACTCATGACATCTCTTTTCTTCTACCAAGTTTAGGCCCCATGTTCTAGCCCAGTGACCATTCGCTTGACTCCTTTGTCCTTTCTTCCCATCCTACTTATCTGGCAAAGCCTACCCTGTTTTAACACATTGACTGACATGTGAGTTGATTTAACTTAGAGAGTTTTGAGCCCGGGGCCTCGTGAAGCAAAACCCTGCAGTTGGTTCATGAAAACCTTACTTGTTGACGTTCTTACTGTTACAATTAATATTGACAATTTAATTCTAAAAATGTGGATTGCGTTCCATATAACTCATGCACAGAAAACAACAAAAAATAACAAATTAGAAAGAATCGTTTTGTTTTAATAAAACACCATGGCCTCGGAAATTTTTTTTTTTTCTAGTGTGGCAATGTATTAAATACAATTATATGCTTGATCTGTGGCTGGCAAAACACTATTTTAGTTAATTACATTTATATGCTTAATCTTACCAGAATGACTAAATTTGTTAGAGGAAAATCTGTACAATATGCTGACCAGACTTGTTTTAAATCCATGATTGCAGATATCAAATATGCATTCAATACTGCTGTATGGTCCTATTATAGTTCCTTAGTAAGTCCACTTTTTTTTTCTGTTTGAGAGCATTGTTTGATATTGTATTTCTCCTCATATCATTAATATCTACCTCCCCAACGAAAACCAAAAATCAAATCATACCAAACCAACCAACCAACTAAATATTAATAAAAAACCCAAAAGCTACAAACAAGCAAAACTCCACAAAATCTACCATCTACCTGGCCGCTGTTAACTGATAGTCTCACTTTAAACAGAAAATAGATGTAAACAGATGACAGCTACTTCCACCACCAAATACATTCGTCCCTCAGTATATCTGCAGGGGATTGGTTCCAGGACCCCTGAGGACACCAAAATCCAAAGATGCTCAAGTCCCGTATATAAAGTGGCATAGTATTTGCATGTAACCTACACAGATCCTCCAGTATACTTTAAATCATCTCTAGATTACTTGTAACCCCTATTATAATATAAATGCTATGTAAATAGTTGCTATACTGTATTATTTTAAAATTTGTATTATTTTTTATTGTTGTTATTAGTTTTTCTTTTTCTGAATATTTTTGATCTGTGGTTGGTTGAATCTGTGGATGTAGAGCTCTCTAATATGGAAGGGCTGACTGTGTATCAAGTTAGCCCTATCTGTAGTCAGTATGTTCTCATCATTTGTTGTATTCTGGACGACTAGCCTTGATCTCATCTAAGGCCAACCCTTATTTATGCTCTGAATTCTAAGTACTCTGGCTATCCCAAGAACTTTGTTCTTACAGTTATCTTTGGCAGTTATCTTCCTTTTTGCATCAGCTGTTTCTACTGGATTATTCTTATTGGCATATAATCCTGCCTCAGTAAAACCATCTGGGGGGTACCAATCCTGACCCCATATTCCCTTTAAGTTGCCACTTGTTTCTCTTTCCTTTTCAAAAATAAAATTTCTTAAAAAACTGTCTATAGTTGGTATCTCTTTTTTCCTCCCACCTATTCCCTCTCAAACTGCTTTGTTTAGATTTTGTTTCCCACTATTTTTACTGCATTTTTTAATTTCAGGGTCATCAATGATCAATGTCTTGTTAAAGCCAGTAGTCAGTTCTCTTTTCTCATCCAGCTTGACTTCTTAATACCCTTTGAATTAATTCAGTTATCCTCTTTTTCTTGAAACATTTTTATCTTTAAGCTTTTTTGACAGCACTTCACTGGTCATTTCTTTTTAGTTTTGTTTGCATATACTTCCTCTGCTAGAATTCTGTCCATGGCTTTCTCTTTTTGATAATTTGTTTAGGTCTATGCTATCTAATAAAACCTTCTGTGATGAAGAAAATAATTTATATCTACTGTCCAATATGGTATTTGCTAGCCATTTGTGGCTACTGAGCACTTGAAATGTGGCTAGTGCAACTGAGGAACTGGATTTTAGCTTTTATTTTAATTAGTTTAAATTTAAATAGCTCCATGTAGCCAGTGTCTACTATATCGGACAGTATATCTCTAGGTGATTTTATCCGCTCCCACAGATTTAAATATTGTGTATTTGTTGGTATTTCCCAAATCTAAGTCTCCAGCCAAGACTCTTCCCTTCAGCTACAGACTTGTATACCTGTGTAACTGATATTTCCACTTGGGAGTTCAGTAGGCATCTCATACTTAACATGGCTAAAACAGAATTATTATTGCTTCTCTCCTTTACTCCCACTCCCTCATACCTGCTCCTCCCCGTGTCTTCCCCATTTTAATAAATAGTTATCCTATACAACTAATTGTTAAGACTTATATTAGTCAGGGTTCTCCAAAGAAACAGAACCAATAGCATATATTATTACTATTATTATTAGGAATTGGCCCATGTAATTATGGAGGTTGAGAAGTCCCAAGACCTGCAGTCAGCAAGCTGGAGACCCAGGAGAGCTAATTGTTTAGTTCCCATTTGAATCTGAAGGCCTGAGAACCAGCAGAGCCAGTGGTGTAAGTTCTAGTCTGAAAGCTGGCAGGTTCAAGACCCAGGAAGAGCCAATGTTTAAGTTTGAGTTTGAAGGCAGGAAAAGATGGATGTACTAGCTCAAGGCAGTCAGGCATGGGGAGTTTCCTCTTACTCCAAGGGGGATTAACCTTTTTGTTCTATTCAGGCCTTCAACTGATGGGATAAGGGCTACCTCACTAGGGAGGGCAATCTGCTTTACTTAGTCTACTGATTCAACTGTTAATCTCACACCAAAACACCCTCATAGAATGTTTGACATAGAATAATGTTTTACCAAATATCTGGACCAAATATGTGGCCTGGTCAAGTTAACACATAAAATTAACCATCACAAGACCAAAAACCTGGGAGCCATTTTTGATTTTCCTTTCATATTCATTCACTTTACCAGCAAGCCATATCATCTTTACTTCCAAAATTATCTTGAATCTGACCAATTCTCATCTTCTTTACCACCACAGTTCTAATTCAGGTCATTATCATCTCTTACTTGCGTAGCTGCAATAGCTTCCTAACTAGTGTATTTTTAAGGCATAAATCAGATCTTATGTGTCTTTTGCTTGAAATTCTGTAATGGTTTCCCATTGTAGCCAGAATAAAATCTGAATTCTTACCCTGACTTTCTGGCTTATGCTTATTTCTCTCACTTCATCTTCTTCTATCCTCCTTTTTTCACTATTGCTCCAGCCACACTCACCATCTTTATGTCCTGCAAACAAGTTCTCTGAACCTCAGTTTCCTAATTTATAAAACGGAACAGAAATATTTGTTTTGGTAGGAATGTTATAAGTATTAAATATAACTATATATGAAAGCATATAAAAGTTGCAAAGTGATATACAAATGTGAGCTGATGGAACTGATTCTTCTTTTCCAATCCTTATTCTTTTATTTTTCTTGCTTAAATAGGTTAGGAGCCAGTACAATATTCACTTGAAGTGGGAATAGCAGATACCATTGTCTAGTTCCTGATTTCAGTGGAAAAGCTTTTACTGTTTTACCATTGAGTATGATATTTGGTATGATTTTTAAAAATGTTAACACTTTTTATCAGATTAAGGAAATTAAACTTATGGTATTGTTTTCACTGATACTTATAAGATGGCAGATGGGGTGAGGACAGGAAGAAGTTTACAACAAATATGCTCTCTGACTTCAAGGAATAACAAAATAGTAAAAGATATAAGAAGCCTTATTTCAAAAGAGTCCTCTGGAACACTTCTTAAAGGAAATCAAATGTATGAATATTTCAGTTTATAGGCAAATCTGGATGTGGTTATTATATAAAGGGATTTTTTGGATTTAAAAATTCGTTACAGAGGTCCTTTTTGTTTTTAAAATTTTACTAATTTATTTCAATAGGTATTGTATATACATTTAAAATAGACTTTATAAAAGATTGTCTTGTAGTCTTACACCTTTTTTTAAGCATATACGTATTTTTTTTAAAGCCTGAAGCTATTGGTATTTTCCTTGCTTTTTGTTCGTTATTAGTTTTAGTTCTTCTGTTTTACAAGTTGGATCCAGTATAAATTAAAGCAGGGGTTGGCAAACTACAGCCTGTGAGCAAGTCCTTCCCACTGGTTTGTACAGCTTGCAGTCTGAGAATGGCTTTTACATTTTTTAATTATTGAAATAATTAAAAAGAATATTTTGTGACATGTTCAATTTATATAAAATTCAAATTTTAGTTTTTACTGGAACACAGCCATGCCCATTCATTTATGTGTTGTCTTCAGCTGCTTTCATTCTGCAATGGCAGAGTTGAGTAGTTGTGACAGACTGTGTGTGGTGCTTTCATCACTCTTGCAGGACAAATCACATCTCATCATTTCAGATTGTTGCACCACCAATCACAGTGATGCTGTTGTAACTTGACAGCATTTTAAGTGCCACACGTATTGTACTGTGACAATTTTATTTATTTTTTTATTACCAGTGCATACCCATCATGTAAGAACAAGAAAAAAAGAGAAAAGTGGAGTTTGAATGTTGCAATTTTAGGGCACAATGGAGTGTGGACTGTTTTGTTATCAAAATGCAAATCATTGTGTTTATTATGCAATGACATTATAGCTGTGCTGAAAGAATACAATATATATTGACATTACCATAGTAAGTTCTCATCATTATATTCCCAACTCACAGAAAAGCGATGGTCATAAAAATTAGAAAATTTAAAATGGAGTATCTTATCATTGCCGAATTTCTTCATAAAAAGTGAAAATGGGGCTTTGGCCAAAGTAAGTTTCTGAGTGGCTTGTGTGTGAAGTAAGGAAAGCCATTACCAATGGTGAGTTAATTAAATTGTGTTTGATTGCAGCAGCAGAAGAAAATATATTCAGAGAAAGTATACTTATTTAACACTAGTAGCCTTTCAGCAAGAACAGTTGCTTGAAGAATTGAGAAAATTGGGAGCAACATGAATAGTCAATTAAAAAACAAGGCAAATGATTTCAAGTGATCTTCCTTGGCTCTTGATGAGTTGACAGATGTTACTGATACCACTCAATTGTTTATTTGAGGCATCACCTCTGAGCTTGAAGTGACTGAAGAATTGGCCTCTATAAAAAGTCTGTGTGGAACACCATCAGGCAAGAATATTTTCAAAGAAGTTGAGAAAAGACCAATTTGCTACAACCTGAGGTGGAACTGCAAAGATGTATTATAACTATTGATGGTAAAAATGTGTGTGTAACAGAAAAAGGCTTAGCTGGACAAATTTACAAAGCTCATGAAACTGTAAGGTGTTTAAATTCTATGGCTATTCATTGTATTATTCAACAGTACATACTTTGCAGAGCATGTTTGAATCTGTCATTGTGTTTTTGAACTAGTAGTGTCAAGGGGAACTTCATTTACTTTCATGGACTTTAACCATTGTCAGTTATGTGAACTTTTATCAGAAATAGAAGTTGAATATCTTGACTAGGCCTACCACACAGCAGTTCGATGGCTTAGCAGTAGTAAAGTTTTATTGTGTAATAATATTTTGAGCTCAAGAGCCCAGATTGAAATATTTCTGAATGAGAACCACCTTCAATCACTGTGTTTGAATACTGACTGGCTTTGGAAATTGGCTTCTGCTACAGACTTGAAAATGGTTCTTAATGAATCCAACCTAAAATTGCAAGACAAAGCAATGCATATATGCAAAACCTATACTGTGGTAAAGTCATATGGAGAAGAACTAACATTGTGTGACAAAAAGTAACTTAAAAAAAAGTGCTATGAAAAGTTAAAACAAGAAGCAAGATCACCATTCCCACACACATTTGCAGCGGATGCATTATCTGAGCTCAAACTACAGTTTCAGCAGCATTTTTTAGACCTCAGTGCAAGTGCAAAGGAAATTTTCATATTTCTAAACCATTTAATTATGTAATTGAGCTTCAATCTTTCATTGGAAGTGATTAATTTGCAATGTAATGACACTCTAAAAGGCAAATATCAAGAGAAGACTCTAATAGAGTTCTATAAATGTTTTCCAAACAATGAATCTGCTCAGTTAAAATCATGTGCTCGTGGATTGATATCAATATTTGGCAGTATCTACCTGTGTGAAAAGACATTTTAAAAAATCAAATGTAAAAAATCTCATTACAGATCAGCATTAATGGATTATCATTTGCAATCAATTTTGATGATAGAGAACACCTAACTTTGACCCTCACTTAAGTGAAATGTTATCTATTCCCCAAAATATTCCATTCTTTTCATTGGTACACCTAAATTACAAAAGATTGAACTTAAGTACTATTATTAAACAGGTTGAGCATCCCAAATATGAAAATCTGAAATGCTGCAAAATCTAAAACTTTTTGAGTGTTGACATGTTTAAATCAAGTTATAACTCTTTTTTATTTCTATGTGGAATAGTATTCCTATTGGTATTAGTTAAATATTTTTAGGTAAAACCCAGAAACCTAAATAAATATGTAAAGCAGACATTGACATTCATAAATGATACCCTCTGAAATGTGTTCCACTGTGCCAACCTATATAAGCAGGTAAATCTTAGAAATGTTTGATTTTGAAAAGTTATTAGTATTACTTTCCAAATTCTGCCTTAGGTACAATAATACAGATTTTCAAAAGGTTTTCTTTATTAAGTGCTCAATATCTTGAGAGTTGACTAACTCAACAAAATAATGTACTTCTTTCCTTATAAACAGAGATCATTTTTACTACCAATGCATAAAATATAAAAACAGATTTGGTATTAATTTTGTAATTAATGTGGGTAGGGTTTTGAAAGGAAAGAGAAATAATAGAAAGTAATGTTTCTGAAAACATTTAAAACTTGTTTAAATATTTTTAAATTTGGAAAGGTGTTTTATTCTATATAAAGTCTATTTATTTTTTTCTAAATGGCTTGTAATATGTAATACAGGCAAAAATATGAACTATATGTGGGTAATGGTTGAGATCATTTTTGTCTGTACACATTAGTTAAATTTAGAGAAATCTTAAAATGAGAAAGTTTTCTTGTGTTTGCTTAATGTATAGTATTTGGCATGATATTTCTTATATCTAAGTATCTTAGTATTTGATTTTGCTTTGATTTAAATTTTGTTTTCTAGATGAAGCATTGGATGATTTAAAATCTCAGAAGAAAAAAATAGTAAGTTAACTTTTATTTAAAGTTAATTTATATAAAACTAATAAGTTAAGAACTGAGTAATTAATGTTTACATGTTGTAAGTTAATGACTCTCCAAGGAACAAGTATGCTTTTAGATAACATTTTAATGATGAAGCTAAATTATCAATATTTTGCTAGTTAATAATGATTGACAGGAAAAAGTAGTTTATATGGACTTTTGAGATTCTGAGAATCAGTGTCAGTTGGAAGTTGAGAAGTAAGTAAATGAATCATATTGGAGGACTAAATGAGGCAGAGGGGGTAAAAAGGTGGGTGCCCAGATCTTTTATTAGAGCCAAAAAAAGGACCAAATATCTATATATGTCAGTTCTCAGGCTTTCTTGACACCATAAGGCCAAGAGAGAGGGAATCAGGAAGATTGATTGTAAGAGACAAATTCAACATGAAAAGATTGAAGAAAGGGGAAGAGAGAGAGAGAATTTTTTCTTCAGTGTCTTCCACTTTCTGTCAGCAGCTCTGATCACATGTGTATCTGCTGTGGGGCTAGTTAAATGCATCCTTCAGATGCCCTGGAAGGAGGGCCATCAGTAGGAGAGGAAGGGCCCAAGCTGGGTGTGGTAGTGCTTCCAGCTACTTGGTAGACTGAGGTGGGAGGATCCCTTAGAACCCAGGAATTCAAGGCCAGCCTGGGCAACATAGCAAAACCCACTCTCCTAAAAAAAAAAAAGAGAAAGGTCTGTAGATGTTTAGAGGTTGATATGTAATAGTTATAATAAGTGAATTGAACTTGGTGTTTGTCTTAGAATTACTTATGTTTTTGATATTATTTTTGAAGTGTGAAAATGATTGCTGATAGTATTATCATGTTATATGGAAACTTACTTAATGAAATTTAATCAGGTGCAAATGATCAATGTATTTTAGTCTAGTATATAACAAGTAATTATGTATGGAAGTAATAAAAATTATGACAGTTAAGACTAATGTTAAAAATTGTTCTGTGAAATGGTGATAAAAGATGCTGGTCTTGAAGGTTTTAAGTACCTGAAAAGTAAAGGAACTTTAATTCTGGAAGGATTCTTTGGCTTTGTTTGTTTGATCCTTCTTCAGTATTCTGTGAAGTATTTACCAAAATTTTATTGGCAATTTTGATGGTCCTAAATTGAAACATAGAAATGTCTTATGTTTCTGTCATTCTACACATTATGGAACAGCCATAAATTCAAACTGAGGGAATACTAATGGCCTTAGTGATATAGAAGTTGTGATATGATTGGTTTGGTTTGCTGATGAGATATTAATAAAAAGAAGATCTGGTAGTGGTGATCAGAGCCAAGCCCTGCTTGTACCAAAATGGAGAAATACTGGTTAAAGTAGAAAAGACAAAGAGGAAGACAAAGGAAAAACAGGAAAAAAAAAAAAAAGGAAGGAAAAAATTTTAAGTGATGAGAAGCAGCCCAATGTGAGTGATGTCACATGACCAGAAAACAGAATGCTGAAAAAGATATGATTGGGGAAAATGTCTCAGTAGTATAACAGAGAAGATTTGGAAAATTCTGTGAAAGGACAACCCAAGCTATTTACTACTTTTTAATAGCCCTTGAAGGAATCATGACATAAAAGATGCTCCATCTAAGCCTGACAACTGTTGGGAAATTCAGTTCAAGGTTCAGTAGCTCTGTATATCTAAATGATTCATGAGGCATCAGTATTATAGGATAATTCAGTATAGCATTTCTCTTGCAGTATAGCTAAAGAAAAATAAATTGGCTCTAATTCACTATATTAATTAGAGAACACAATTTGCATTGACTTGATTGTTGTTGGTGATAATACTGTTGTTACTGGAACTAGTCCCTGTGCTTTACTGCTCAATCCCTTAACAGAGCTGCTTTGTTTGATTAGCTTTACACTCTGGAAAAATAGGTGTTAAGGGTGAATTAGTAAGGAGCACAGTGCTAACTAATGATCATGCTAGTAGTGAGAGGCAAAAGAAGGGACATAACTTTTGAGGAAAAGCCAAACATAATAAAAACTGATCTTGTATTGATGTTTAGGTTTAAATGCTACAGTTACAGTTTTAAAAATACTTTTACTGTTGAAATGACTGCAGGAAAAATAACTCTTAACAGTCTAACATTATCCAAGTCCCAACCTTTCTCTTTCATTAACAAAATTAATACATGTTATATTTACTTCTTGATATTTTGTTATATGTGGTTTCCTTAGGCATGCATCTCTTTAATATGAATAGATTTGTAATATAATTTGAAATTTGTAAAATTGTAATTTGTAATGATGAGTATGAATTATCAATTGTTTAAAAAATTAAATTACTTAGGAAAATGAGTAGCATCTTTACAATGTTTTAAATTTTAAGAGCTTACTGTAAATATTTACTTATTAAAATAAAGTTAGGAATGAATCTGTAGTTATCTAAGACATTGTCAAGACTGGATATATAGATTTTACCACTGACATATTTGAGTAATCTGTGCAATAGATAATCCCTCTGCATCCATGAGCATTCCTTCAAAACAGTTCAAAATCAAGCTCCTTCCAAAGGCACAAGTCAAAATTACCTCTTTAAGTGGTTTCATGAAAATTCTGTGCTTTTTCCAGAATAGTATGTCTATGTGGTAATTCCTTTCTGGCATTTCTCAGGAAATTTGTATTTTTCTGAATCCTGAGAAAAATCAATTGAGAAACTGGGAATATGGAGAAAAGTGTTGTAATTCTCTGAGAATTAAAGCTTAAAAATCAACCACAGATGTTACTGGTTTAAAGGAAGCCACTTATGTCAGTTGAAAGCAAAATTAAGAATGCTGACGTGCCAAGCTACAGGTTAATGTTGACATTTCTGAGAACAGGACAGAAGCGTGTAGAAGGGAAGTGGCATAATCTAATCAGATAGTCTTGCTTTTGTGGCCGTGTTACAGGTGTGTTTTTATGGCCCTCTCTCTTATTAATGGTGAGTCATTCATGCAAATAAATGTTAGTATGTTTATACACATACTAAAATTTATATAAATTTATAAAGTATACTTTGTACAAATCCTATGAATGATACTCCATGAAATAAGTTTTAGAATCAAAAGAAGTTTTTAAACTGGCAATTTTAGCATGTGATTCTTTGTAGGGCTGTTAACCTTACTAGCAGTTTCAAATATTACACTTTTATAACAAGCCCGTAATAGTTGCTGGCTTTTTCCATTGTTTGAATGTAGTGATATAGGCTATAGAGTAACTGAAGAAATGCAAAGAGGAAAGGCGTGACTATTATTGAGGAATACTCCTATATGAAATCAGAAAATGATGTAAAATCTGAATTAGTAAAAACATTATCAATTTCAACAGCAAAACCAAAACCAGGGTAAGCAGACAATATTTCAGCATGATAAAAGGGTGAGTTTACATGATATAACATGTTCCCTAATACTCTGAATTGAAGATGCTTTTGGATGCACTCTTAATAATTTGATGAAAGTCAGTGCAAAATGAAAGAAAGTTTTCTATATCTGGAATATTTGTAATGAACAAATATTAGATAAGGCAATTAACATTTTGTGTGTTTTAAAATTTTATTTGAAGAATTATAATTTCAGTATTAAATATTCTTAGACTTATCTTTAAAAATTTAGAAGATTTTTTGACATTTATTTTGTGTTAGTGTTCCTTTCTTTTAATATTTTCTGTAATGAAATGGCTATTTCAAGGAGAAATAATTTTTATATGTTATTGAAATACATAATCTTGTCACAATAATGCTGATTTATAATAATCAAGCATTTATTTATTATTCTATCTTTTTAAATAAAAAAGGCCCTGAAACTTTTACTATAACCATATTATAGAAAAACAAGACTCTTTGTGTAAAAGTAATTCGCTCATTATGTTTAAAATACAATATTATAAAAATACAGAATAACTCATGATTTAGGGAATTCCTGAGAATTCTGATTTCTCATTCCTGAATCTTGAGATTAATATGTTGATATATTGGGTATTTAGAAATACTGTTTGTTCCAGATCCACTCTGAATAATTGAGGTGTCATTGAAAATTATATTAGTGTTTTAGGAGCTGTTGTGGACTCTTTGTCACACATTATTTTATTTAAATTGCCCAATAGTGCTATGAAGAAAATATTAATATATCTGCCTTACAAAAGGAGAAACTGAGGCTAACAAATGTGCTCACGGTCTGAGAATGGAAATGTGCATTGAACCTAGATCTTTTCTGACTTTGAAATTTCAAGTTCGTGTTCTTTCCACTGATCAGAGAGTCTATTTAAAACATGTTATTAACTTAAAATGTTGTATGGATAAGTGTGTTAATTAAGCTGTTATGTGAAAACATTTTGCTAGAAGTGAGTGTAAAAGAAAAGGGGAATAGATTTGTATCTCTTAGTGCTTTTAAAAATTTTATTTGAGATAAATAAAACATAGACACATGAATACTCACTGAATAATCTACTAGGAATTGCAATCATTTGATGAAGTAGCATTCTAGTTTTGAGTTTTGTGTGTTGTTTTAAAGATCACAGTTGTATCTAATCTTCTTTTAAAACCTAGGGGTAGTCTTAGTCTAGAGCTTTGCTTTCCAAATCAGTGGCCACTAGCCTCATGTAGTTATTTAAATTTGCCTTATTAAAAATGAAATAAAATTACAAATTCAGTTCCTCAGTTGTACAAGCAACATCTTAAGTGCTCATTTATTGCATATGGCCTAGTGGCTACTATGATGATAATATAGACCATTTCCATCATTATATAAAGTTTTATTGCACAACCCTGGTCTAAAACATGAAACATCTAATTTGTAGAGATCAGGGATTTGGTATTTTGATTTTTCATGTAGATTATGTTGATTTGGGGATGTATTCTATCATGGCCTCTCTTTACCTCCATTCCTAGTTTTTTTCCCAACACTAAAGTGATACTGTAAACATTTTCTTTATATTGGAAAAGTCAATTTATTTTGAGAATTTATCATAATTTTGAAATAATTAGGAAAATATTTTAGTTTCACTAAACTCAGGTTAAAAAATCATTCATCTGAACACCTAGCATCTTGTATGTTGAACTGAGTGTTTAATGAGGAAGCTGTTAACTGCTATTGTGGCAGCATATTAATATTTCAAACTATGTTTTTAACTCAGTAAATGTGTTCTGGGTTGTATTTTAAAATAAAAATTCTTTGGAATAATTTTATGACATTTAATGAATCTAAGTGGCTATCAGTGGTCACTGAGAAGGAAAAGGTTCTGTCCCAATTTTTGTAAAAGCATTTTATCCTACACATTAGGTAATTTGTTGTAACTATGACTGTCTTGTACTACAGTTCAACTTTTTCTGATGTCGGGCCATAACTGCTAAAATGATACTTTACTAGTGACTATATTTTAAGTTAAACCCATGTATTAAGCTATAAAGTGACTTGATTACGTTGTAAATAAAATGCTATAATAATGAAGTATTTTAATTACAGTCCCTAGTATGTGTGTAAAACTCAGTAAAATTTTTACTTAAATACTATGTTCAGGTATTTCCTCTAAATTTGCTTGAATCTAAGTAAAAAAAGGGAGGGGATTATCTTTTAAAGTCATTTGAGCAAATTCCATGGCTGTTCTCCCAGTTAGTGAGTTTTCATTGCATTTGCAGCAAGCTAATTGCTTGTGCTAATAAATAATCTAAAATCGATGCTGACAGCAGTTAATTGGCACAGAGATTTTATTTTGTAAAGCTCTTGGCTAACGACCTTCTTTAAATTAATAGCATTAAGTGCTATGAGGAAATAAATCTGAGGAATTGCCTGTCATTTGCTTGTCATGTCTAATAACTTCCAATAATGATGGCTGATAGATTTTTGCACATTCCATTATTGAAATTGGTACATGTAATTATTCTCCTCATTATATGTAAACAATTAGCAATATTTGGTATTTCCTTGCAGTAAAGCTGTTAAGTACAAGTAACGTATTAGAGGTTAGAAGCCATTTTAAAATCTGCATTTTAATTATTTGAATGTAGGAAGTCTTTCATTCTATCTGGATATATTATGTGTTGTTTATTTTAAGCCTCGTACTTGAATACTTTTTGAATAGGACTTATAAAAATAAGTAGTATATGTGTTTTAAAATGTGACAATTTGTGGAAATTTTTGTTCATAGCTTGAAGAAGTCATGGAAAAAGAAACTTATAAGACGGCTAAATTAATTCTTGAAAGGTTTGATCCAGACTCAAAGAAAGCAAAGGTAAGGCTGTGATATCACTGCTATTTTATTATAAATTGCACATTGTAATAGGTCACTGTAATAACATAGTTGTAATTGACAGGAGTTTGAGCCGCCATCTGCTGGAGCAGCTGTAACTGCAAGACCCGGACAAGGTAAATAACTTTGTAGAAACTCCTGCTGCTGTTGGAAAGATCCATATTTACCCAAGTGAGTTCAAAAGTGTGTTGGAGGTGTGTATAAACTTATGTAGAATGCTTTTATGTTAACTTATATTTGGTAATTTGGGATTGACTTGGGTTAGATGGCAATAGTTTTTTTTCATTTTGATTTTATGGGAATATGTTGATAAGTTAGGATATCAAACATCCGTTGATTGGTTTTATATATATAATTGGTTTTAATCTTTTGAAATTTAAGTAATTTCACTAATATTTCATAAGATTTTTTCCCCTTTCAAATAATAATTTCTTGGAATATCTGTTATGAAAATCCTCATATTTTTATGTTTTGTTTTTGAGAAATGTAATGAAGATTTCTGTTAAATTTGAAGTTCTTCTAAAATAACACTTATTTGGGAAAAGAATAAAATAATTTAGAAATGAGAAAAAAGAAAATTGAATTACTGCTATATAATAATGCTTTCTTTTTGAGGTTGCATTACAATATTATTGATAAAGCCATCACTATTACATTGTTAAATACTATGTAAAATATTAAAAGCCATTATTTTAAGTGGTTACATAAAATATTCCCAAGACTGGCATATGAAAAGATATTTTTGGGTTTGCAATGGCTTTTGTCTTTGTTACTTTCTCTATCTAATAATATAGTTTGTAAGGCTTTTATTGAAATGTAGCATATACTGCTTTTAAAAATACAACTTCAGTTTTTGCAATTCATCAGAATCATAGCCTGTTTTGTAAAGTTAGGATGACATTTAGAACTTTGAAAAGGAAATCCTTGGCCACGGTGGCTCACGCCTGTAATCCTAGCACTTTGGGAGGCCAAGGCAGGAGGATCGCTTGAGGCCAGGAGTTCAAGACCAGCCTGGGCAATATAGCAAGACCCCTATCTCTAAAAAAAAAAAAATTTAAAAATTAGCTGGGCATGGTGGAGCAGCCTATAGTCCTGTCTACTCCGGAGGCTGAAGCAGAAGGATTGCTTGAGCCCTGGAATTTGAAGTTAAAGTGAGCTATGATCAGGTCACTATACTCCAGCCTGGGTGACAGAGTAAGACCCTGTCTCTAAAAAAAAAAAACCAAAAAAGGAAATCCTTTTATAAATATCTTCCACAAAGACCATGGATATTAAATTATGATGGTTTTAGGTTTTTCTCATTGGCAGGGCTGTGTGTGATGAATCTCCCCACTTCCACATCCTTCATAAATATAATAGGATTTTGGTTTATAGAAATACAGAAATATTAACCTGTTCTTTTTTGGTTTTTTGCCTGCTCTTTTGATGATTACATACGATTAAAATACGTATGCTCACATATTAAAATAAATTAGGCATATATATTTGCAATGAAACTCCTACCTTCATAAGTTTAAATTTTTCTACAATTTATACTTCTTTCTAGCAATTATAAAAAATAAGCTTGTTAGCTTAAATACCAGGTTTCTATAATTTCTAAAGTATTTTGTATAGCTGGTACTAATTTTTCAAAAATATTTTTAGTTGAACTCATAGAAGCAGAGAGTAGAATGGCTATTTCTAGGAGTGTTGGGGGAGGGATTGAGGAAATGAGGAGGTGTTGGTCAAAGGGTACAAAGTTTCAGTTATGTAGATGAATAACTTCTAAAGATCTAATGTACAACATGGTGAAAATAGTAATACTCTATTATATACTTGAAATTTGCTGAGAGAATAGATCTTAAGTGTTCACACCACACACACACACACACACACACACACACAAAGGTAACTATGTGAGTTGATGGATGTGTTAATTACTTGACTATAGTAATCATTTCACAATGTATAAAAATACTTTTAAATTAACCTTAGTTAATGTATATTTAAAATGTGATGTTTTATAGAAAGCTGTTGCTATTACTTTTTAAAAAATATATTGTCTTGTTAAAAAAGAAAAGACGTATGATCCCTTTTACTGACATTCTTAAGTATTTATTAATATTTAGGCAACATAAGTTTTTTAAAAATCCAAACTTATCTTTTCTTAGTAACTTTTGAAACCAAAATAAATTTTTTCCTTCTGATGTCATGTTGAAATTACAGAAAAACGATTGCTGGTCTCTCTGCTTTGGATTCCTGTGGCATTGCTTTTGGATATTCTTTTAGGTAGAATTAACATTTAGCTATAGTATAAAAAATATAGTTTAAAATATAGTATAAAAAATATATTGAATAACTGTTATGTGCAGACACCATGGGGAATAAAGAGATGAATATAAAATGGTTTTTGACCTTAAGAAGCTTATGACTTTTTTTTTCTTTTAAAAAATATTTCTTCTGTGGTATACTATTCTAGTATTTCTCACTTTTCCAAGTGTGTAGTAATTAATTGCTTTTTGGATTTTTTTCTTAACTTTTAAAAAATTCTAAATTATATCCCAATTTTATTCTACTTTTTGAGAATTATACTTTTGTTGTTTAATTTAATCCTATTTGAATATCTTTTAGTTTCCTATCATTTTTATAGGTGACTTAGTCATTGATTTTATTTGTTTTGTGTTTCTGTGAGTTTGAAGTCTTTATTTCTTTGCTGAACCACTGTTTGTTTGTTCTTTCTTTCTTTCCTTCTCTCTCTGTTTTTCTTTCTAATTTTGTTTTTTGAATTTAGTCTGTTTCTGACCTTAGGAAAAAGTACTTAAAAATATACATATGTAGCCCTTGAAAAGATCTGCCCTCCAAAATTAATCTAACTGTGATGTCCTTATTTTACTAGCTCTCTTGCATGATTACTAAACCAGAACTTTGATTCATGTGTAGCAGGCATCTTTCTTTTATTTTTATTACTGAGTTGTTAATGATGTATACTATGCTGAGATTGATTATAAATTTTGAGGATAGTATTTTTTGCTTTGCTTACATTTAATACTAAAAGGTGTATGATGTTTACAGGTACCCCATCTAACCTGATCTCCCCCTTTTTAATAGACTTTATTTTTTAGAACAATTTTAGATTTACAGGAAAATTATGAAGATAGTATAAAGATTCCCAAATACTATTATGTCAAGTTTCCCCTATTAAATCTTACATTAATGTGGTACATTTGTTACCATTTGATAAATTATTATTAACTAAAGTCCGTAGTCTATTCAGATTTCCTTAGTTTTTATCTGATGACCTTTTTCTGTTCCAGGATCCCATCTGGATACCACATTACATTTAGTTGTCCTGTCTTCTTAGGCTTCTTTTAGCTGTGACCATTTCTCAGACTTTATTGTTTTTGATGACCTTGACAGTTTTTCCCTGACCCTTTTTCATAAGGAATTTTTATCAATGGGTGCTTAATCTTAGAAAACCAGGGCCATCATTTGATATGAAGGAATGAATAAACATAAAAAGTAGATATATGTGTGTATACATTAAATAGAATTAATATGCTGCTTAGATGCTTAGTATGTATTCTTGTTCTGTAGAAATCATGGACTAGGGGATGGAAAGTCTTTGTTAGATTAAAAAGTAATAAAATTTGGATTGAAATGAAAAAGGGAATTTGCCACAGTGTAAATTCCTGAATAGCTGCTATAGGATAAAGAAATGTAGATATTTAGGGATGGTGAAAAATTAAAATTTTTTCAAGGTTTTAATAGGTATATAGGATTAAATTTGATTTTTATGTACTGTCTAATTTATTCATTTTTTTTTTTTAAACAAATGTTTACTGAGTGTCTGCCATCTACCAGGTACATTTGAGGCCCTGGGAATACAGTAGTGAACAAAATAAAAAAGTTTTTCTCCCTTTGTGAGGGGGAGATAGACATAAATTAGCATTAGTGGAAAATAAAGGATGGAGAATAGGGAGCACCTTCAGTGAGGGCGAGTTGAAGTTTTAAATAGCGTTGTCGGGGGGGGGGCAAGGCTTCCTTGATAAGACAATGTTTGATCAAAGACACGAAAGAAATGAGGGTATTCATGCAGATATCTGAGGGAAGAACACTGCACACAGAGGAATTAGTAAGTGCAAAGACTGAGTGAAGAGCATGTCTGGAGTGCTCTAAAGATAGCAAGGAGGCAAGTATGACTGGACTGGATTGGACAAGGGGAT
This sequence comes from Daubentonia madagascariensis, assembly GCA_023783475.1. Taxonomy (NCBI): domain Eukaryota; kingdom Metazoa; phylum Chordata; class Mammalia; order Primates; family Daubentoniidae; genus Daubentonia; species Daubentonia madagascariensis. The sequence goes on from JAKFHU010002088.1 coordinate 32,476,574, forward strand.
AGTAGGAGAGGCAGCAAGAGAAGTAACAAGGGATCATCTCATGCAGGGCCTTGTAGAATGTGGACCATTGTAAGAACTTCAGCTTTCAATTAGTTTTAAAAAAAATTTTGTTTTATTTTGAACAGAAGATTGACATGGTCTAAATTATGTCTTAAAAGGAAGGTTACTGTATTGAGAAGAGGCTGCAGAGGCAGCAAAGGTGGAAGCAGGGAGACTAGTTAGGACGCTATTGCAGTAATCCAGGAAAGCACTTGATGGTGGCTTAGACCTGGTTAGTAGCATTAGAGGTAGTTTTTAAAAATAATTAATTGACTTTTTATTTTTTTAATTAAATCTAATTTCCCCACACCCCAGCTTAAGGTGACTTAAAAGTAGTCAGATTCTGCGTATATTTTGAAGGAAGAAACCAAAAGATTTCTTGATGGATTAGATATGGAATCAGAGAAGGAGGAGTCAAGGATGACCGCAAAGATTTTGGTTTGAGTAACTGGAAAGAGGGAGTTGCCATTTACTGAGATGATGGACATTGCAAGAGAAACACTTTTTGGAGGGAGCCTTAGATGGGGTGGTGAAGAACAGGGTTTGATTTTGGACATGTTATGTTTGACATGCCTATTAGCCAGACATCCAACTAGAGATTTTAAGAAAGCAGTTGAACGTGAGTTTGGCAAACAGGAATTATCTGGGCTGGAGATACAAGTTTGAGTGTCATTAGTATGTGGGTGGTATTAAAACCATGAGACTGGATGAGGTTACCAAGGAACTAACTATAGAGGAAGAAGATAAGGGGACCAAGGGGTATGCTGTCTAACATTACGATGTTAGGATAATGAAGAGGAATCAGAAAAAGAAACTGGAAGAAATGGTCAGTGAGATAGGAAACGCAGGAGAATATGGAGCCTGGATGCTAAGTAAAGAGAGTGTTTCAAGGTAGTGATCATCTGTGACAATACTGGTGCTAAGTAAGTTGAGGCTTGAGTATTGACCACTGATTGTAGCAATGTGCAGGTCCTTGGTGACATTGAAAAGAACAGTTTTGGTGGAGGGATGGGTGCAAAATCCTGATTAGAAAGGATGGGAGTAAAAAAGTTAGAGACAATAAGAAGAGATCATTCTTTTGAGTAAAAGGGAGTAGAGAAATGGGTGGCTGGAGGGGGAAGCATTTTGTGTGTGTGGGGAAGCATACTGTATGAAAGAAATAATAGCATGTTTGTGTGGTACTGGTAATGGCCCAGAACACATGGAATAGTTGATAATATAGGAGACAGTGGGGACAATGGATTTGGAACTGTTCATGAGTAGGCAAGAGGGGATGTGAACTAGTGTACAAATGGAGAAGTTGGCTTTTGATAAGGAGTGTGACAGTTCATCTCTAGTAACAAGGTAAGTCTGAGAACATGGGCAGATATAGGTAGGTGGTGGGAATTGTCTTCTGATTGTATCTGTTTTCTTAGGGTGAGGTTGGGGGGAGACGGTGTTGGGAGCATGAAGGAAAGGTATGAAATAAATCTCTCTTGGAGAGTGAGAAACTAAATGAATTAGGGAAATGTAGGAATGCTAGAGGACCCTAAAGCCCATTTAAAATTAATAGTCATGAGTTTAAAGCATGATTCTGTGTGTTTTTCCAGTTATGTTCACCTGCATAGGGGCAGGCATGGAGTAGGCGGATGGTTGGTTTTAACCAGGGTTGGGTTTTGTCTTATGAATTAGATAAGGTGCTAAAGGGGCCAAGAGGTAAAGTTGTATGCAAGGGAGTGATTATAACAATGGATTATGGAATTTAGGATGATCCTGAGGGAAATAAGGACATGAAAAGTGGTGCTGGATAGTCAAAAGGTTTTGGTAGTATTAACATAGAAATCTGCAAACTGCAGCCTGGCAATGTGGACCAAGACCTGTTTTTTATGGCTTTTTAGCTTAGAATAGTTTTACATTTTCAAAGCATTCTAAAAAATAGCAAAGAAGAATAAGAATATGCAACGGAGACCTTGTATGGGCTGCAGAGCCTAAAATGTTTACTCTCTGGCTCTTTATAAGATAAAGTTTACTGACCCCTTAATAATTAATGGATTGTAGATCCCCTTGGAGATGGAAGAAGTAAGCTGGAGAGGTGAGTGTGGTTTGAGAGCAGTATGCTTAAACTTGAGAGGGGGACCAGTTATTGTTAGGGCAAGGTTCTAGGATAGGTTATGACCATAGGAGTGAATGATTGAAATAAGAAGAATGATCAGATTATTAGAGGATGCCATCTGATAGCTAAAAATGGATCCTTAGCAGACCCTCCTATATTTTTTTAAAAATGAAATCACCTATACATTCCCTTTTGCCTTTGTACACAACCTAGAACCTTTACTAATGAAATTACAAAAGAAAAATTGATGGTATCCTGCCATATCTAAATTTGAAATCAGTTATTTTTGCAGAAAAATTTAATGGTTTTAGCAAAAGGATTACAACTTCCTATTTAAGTAGGCTTTAGGCTTCACTCACGTGTGTTCATGGCATATAGGGAAAATTAAAGATTTATGGAAATCATAAACCTTTTTTTGATCTTCATACCAAGTGCAATGATACTTCAAATTTTGCCTTTTTAGGGGAGATGTATGTATGTTTGAGAGAATCTGGAAAACGCCTTATAAAATTATAAATTTACTTTTTGGGTGGCCTTTACTTAAGTATCAAATCTGTACTGTTACAATTATCTGTTGTGTAACAAACCATCCCAAGACTTAGTAGCTTAAAACAACATTCACCTGTTTTGCTCATGAATTTGGAGTTTTGCCAGGGACAAAGATAGCTCATCTGTCTCACAGCATCAGTTGGAGCTACTTTATTGGAGCTGGAGGATTCTATCAAGATGGCTTATACGGCTGGCAAGTTGGTGCTGGCTGTCAGGTCCTCTCCACATGGATCTCTCTATGGGGCCATTCAGGCCTCCTCCTCACATGGTTGCTGGGTTCCAAGACCAAGCAGCCTAGGAGACAGGAAGTAGTCCTGAAAACTGGCATAGCTGTGGTTTCTTGGTCAAACAGTCACAGAGTACAGATTCAAGGGGAGGATACATAGACACTCTCTACTCCCATGTTTTGGGAGGAGAATCAAAGAATTTTGGAATCTTATTTTGAAACTTCCACATGTACCTTAAAATAGATAACAAAGGCATTTCTATCCCCGTCTAGTTTTCAATGTTTATCTCAAATGCCACCATCACCATGAACCCTTTTCCATGTAGATAACTAACGCTTTGGTCCCTGCTTCTGAGGCCCTCTACAGTACTTCGCTGGGTCCCTTTTTGTGGCACTTAGCTTGCATTAGAGTATGTAGTGAGTTTGTCTTGTCTTTGCTTGCCACTTTTATATGCAACTCTGAATCCCCTTCAGTGATGCTTATCTTAGTGTTTTACTCATAGTGGTTGCTTAATAAATGTGTTGAGTTGAAGGAAATAAAAGGAAATATTTATTTTAGGATTCCTGTATTTTGTTTAAATGTTGTAAAATAGTAATTTACCAAATGGGACTTTGGTGATCTTCAAGGTGCAGCTTGCATAATGTTGAGAAAGCTAGAAGACAGACCAGACCAGAAATAAATCATCAAGGTGATGAAAAAAAGTAAATGTTAAGATAAAGAACTAAAAAGCAAAGTGTATTCTTAATTTGAAAAGCAGAACAACATCTGACTAGAAATACGGCAAAAATAAAAGAAAAAAAAAAAGAACAACAAAGTAGCAAACTTAACTAAAGGCTGGTATATATTATTAGCAAATATTTTGCTTGAAGATAGCTTTTTTGTATGGTCTCCTGAAGTTAGGCTGACATTCTTAATGCAGCAGGCTGATTAGCAACCTTAATGCCATCTGCAATCTTTATTCACCTTGCATGTAATTGAACATGTTTACAGGTTCTAGGGATGAGGATGTGGACATCTTTGGGAGGCCATTAATCTGCTTATCACACCATATAAGCTGGATAATAGACAGTTGGAAGTTTAATATTGAAATGCAGGAGGAAAGTAGATTCATTTCCTAGACCTTTATTAAGCTTATACTCTGCCAGTTACCTTGCCACATCCTGAGGCTATAAAGATATAGTTCCTGCCTATTAGCTCTTGGTTAAAAGGGATAAACACATGTAAATAAACAATCTTAGTATACTAAGGACTACAACAAAGGTAGGCATGAATTACAATGCATTATAAATTTAATTATAATTTGCTATGGGAACAGGGTTGGGAAAGTACTCTTCTGGTAAACGGTTTACTCCATGTGCAAAGACTGGAAGAGAGAAAAAACTTGGTACCTTGTGAGACTGGAAATAATGCCATATCCCAGAAAAAGGAAGATAGGGTTCATGTGAAGGAGGGATCAAATTGTGAAGGACTTTGTATGCAACATTATGGAGTTTGGAACTTTATCTTATGTGCAACATGTAAATCCACTGGAGGTTTTGAATTTTAGATCAAGTTACCATTTTAGAAAGAACACTTTTTTTTTTATAACATGGAGAATAGATTGGAGAGAACAAGGCTGAGGCATGGAGATCAATTAGGATATCATCTAATATAGGTAAGAGATAAAAGGCTATACTTGACAAGGTTATGGCAATGGAGTTGAGGAAAAAAGAAGAGATTTAAGAGATACTTCAGGAGTGGATTGACAGGACTTGATGGCAATTAGATTTGGAAAGTGGCAGGTGGGAGGAAGAGTCAGGATGTCACCTAGGTTTTTGGCTTGGGCAACTGATTAGATGTTAGTATTTTAAGCAAGATAAGGGACTATAAGAATTAAAATAGCGGTTTGTGTAGAAGATAATGAATTTGCTTTTGTATCTGTTGAGTGGGAGTTACACTCAACATAGGTTCATAGGTAGTTGATTATTTCATATGGAGCTCAGGAAAAAGGTTGAGGTTACAAATTAGGAATCATTGGGAGGTATCGGTGATTATTATTGAAACTATAGGATAGAGTGAAATTGCCCAGGGAGAGAAAATAGAGTAAGAGGACCTATGGCAGAGCCCCAGGGAATATTAACATTCAAGGGTAAATGGAGGAAGAAGAACCCAGGAAAAAGACAAAAGGAATGATCAGAGTTAAAAGCAGGACTAGACTAGACTAATCTGGCATCTAGAAAGTTGAAGTGTAGGGGGGTGGCATTTTACTGTCATATTCTGCAAAGGGTCAAGTGAGTAGAAGAATAAAATGAGGCCATTGAATTTGACAAGTTGTATATCAGAGTATGGGCATTTTTGTTGTGCAAACTAGAATTTGAATCCTGGCTCCATATCTTATTTTTCTGTTAGACTTTCAGCAAGTTACTTAGTCTCTGAGCTTTGGTTTCTTCTTTAGAAAACTGGGGATAGGAGTTATCCCAAAGGATTGGTGTAAATAGTAGATGAAATTAGTAAACTCATGTAAAGTGCCTAGTATAGTTCCTAGCAGAATAGAGGGATTTGATAAAGAGTAGCTATGATAACAACAGTAGTGGTGATACTTTAAGTTTGTTGGTGACCAAAGCAATGGTACTTTCAGTGGATAATACTGTGATAGCTAAAAAGGAGGACAAAATCCAGATAGAGTTGGGTTGAGAAGTGAAATATGGAGAATTTTTTTTTTCCTTTTTAAAAACTTTGCCTCTATGGGAAGGAAGAGGTTATAGAGTCATTTTTGTTAATAAAAAGCCATTGACCTATTGAGAGAAAAATTTTAGTAGAGAAATAGGGTAGAAGCTGAATTTAAAGGAGCTTTAGTATGAGTAGGATGTGAGGAGATGATCCAATGAATATAGACTTTAGAAAATTTTGAAAGTAAAAGGAAGAAATGTCAGATGCATGATCTTTATTATTTTGATTTAAAGGAATCATATTCATATAAATTCAAACAATAGAGACCTGAAGACAATAGAAACTCCCTTGAAGATATATCTCCATGTCCATGTCACAATTACAAAAAGCCAAATTTACCCTAAATTTAAGAGTTTCCACATCTGTGTATGTGAGTCATTCAGAGGCTTAAAGATCCCCCCATTACTAAAATCATAGTTCTTGAAATTTTTCCTTATGAGGCTTAGAACTGGACATAGTCGTTCAGAAAGCCTTTGACCAGTTCTAGGGAAAATATGAAGATTGCATTTGTAGTTCTGCCAACACTCTCATTTTAAGGACATTTGAAACCTGGTGGGTTTTTAGTTTACATAAAGAACTGGTGGTATCAGCTAGGATGAAACTCCAGGTCCCCTAACTATTGTATGGTATTCTTCCTACTATAGCTTAATACCAGAACAAAGACAAAATCTTGCAGCAATATAAAAAGAGTCAATATTTAAAAATCTGATAAACTAAGGGATGATTATTTGTATTATAGAACATTCATCCCAAGAATTATTTAATAGCAAGCTGGAGTTATACATTTAACTTTTTATATAAATTGTGAATTTACACCCTTAAACAAGTTCACAAATAATTTTAGGAAAACATTTAAGGTGTAAATTAATATCTATATATGTTTAATAATTGCTTTAGAAATTCTAGATTGCTTAGCTTTTGGTTTATTGTGATTGCTGGGACCTTTAGATGTGCACTACTTCTATTAATAGCTATTGCCTGTTAAGTACTTTTCATGCGTTATGGCTAAGCTCTTTGTCTTGATTTTCTCATTTAATCTTTACAACTGTAACAGGTAAGTATTTTCATTATGAGGAAGCTGAACTGAGAAATGTCATCAACTTGGAAAAGGCTGCATGCACATCTATTAATAGTAAACAGGGTGGAGTTAAAATTAAGACTGTTTGATCCCAAAGTCTCTGCTTTGCACAACTGTGTTCTTTTATCCCTACTTTAAACTTTTTTTTCTTCTTTTTGTTTACTATGATATAGTAATTTTTTATAAATCTCATTTTGATTCTGTTTGCTTCATTTTTCTATTGATACATAATCATACATCTTTTTGGGGTACAGTGTGATATTTTGATATTTGCATATAATATATAGTGATCAAATTAGGATAATTAGGATATCCATCACTTCAAACATTTACCTTTTCTTTATGTTGGGAACATTGCAATTCTTCTTTAAGCTATTTTGAACTCTCTAATACTGTCACCCTGCTGTACTATCAAACACTAGATATTATTCCTTCTATCTAACTGTATTTTCGTACCCATTAACCAACCTATCTTTAGAGACTTCTTTAAAGACAGTTTGGTTAATGGGTCTATTACTTCATTTTGAATTTAAATCCAGTATAGGCATGTCATAATACTTAGCGTGATTTTTGTTGAGTCATTGATCATTGATGAGGGTGTTGAAACATCCTCAAGTCGAAAACGGACCTATGACACACTCCTTACAATTTTTTGCCAGATTCATGTGGAATACTTGCTAACTTTTGGGAGTTTGTATGTTACATTTAAATGTAGGAAATGTTGAATGTAACCAATATGATTATTTTGTTCAGTACTAGAAACTTTTTAGAGTAATTAATACAAAACATTTATCAATGACAAGTAGCTAAAAGTAGATAAATCTTAAATATTTTAAATTGAAACTACCAGAATATTTCATAACATTTTACCAAATATAGATTTGTTACTCTATTGCTAACTGTTTTAAACTATTGATGATATCGTAACCTTTTGTTACCTGCTTTTCTTTTGAAAATGATTGCTACATTTTTCTCCCTTACATGACTCTTTTTTCTCTTTGCCTAAATTTAGAATTAGAAATATTAAGCTAAGTCTCTTTTATGGAATGCTAGACATGGTGTCCTTTGTTAACTAGTTATAGCTCTCACTTTTTAGTAGTATATGAGTGATATTAAAAGAGTATTTCAGGGTATTTTCAGAGGGTAAATGCACATTCAGAGGAAGTAGTCTGAAGTCTTTGTTTAAGAAGTGAAAGGATAATAGCAATTTTTAATATAGTCTAATTAAATGCTGAACTTTTATTTATATGGAAGAAAAATGTCACTTTTTGAGTTATGCTTTACCTGAAAATTGGCTAAAAAATGATTTATAGTATTTGATACCTGATTTTTTAATTAACAGTTTAAACCACCAAATCTTAATATGATTTCATTGATCTCAATACCTTTTGCAGAATTTAATGGCTTTTCTAATGCGTAACCCCCTATGAAGGTGTTCCCTGTGAGTAAAAAACAATTAAGTGACCAGCTAATTTGTAGGAGATGTGATATGATTAGTTCAGGTAATATCTGAAATTTTCTATATAAATTACATGGGAAGTAGCAAAATATAAAGATAGTTCCCTTTATATAATGATAATGTGCTTATAATTTATTATTGCAGTGGTTTGGTTAGAGACTAATTTATGAACCAATGGAACGTTAGTTGGTCCCAGTAATTATAGCTAAAGTCATTTGAAAATAGTTGTGTGAAAACAGTCATCTGAAATATTAAATATTCAGTAAATGCAAGCTATCAATTTACATACATTATCTTATTTAATCCTCATAATAATTCTATGAGTTCAGAATATTATTATCCTAATTTTGTAGATAAAATAAAAGAGGTTTGTCCAAGTTAAGTAACCCATGAGGTCATGTAGCCAGAGCCAGGGTTCCAACCAAACCTTGCTGATTATAGGGCCTGGGTTCTTAGCTAGTAGGCTAGATTGTGGTGAACTGAGATTTAACACGAGAGCTCTACTTTCAATTGCAATGAATTCTTCATGAAAATCTTTAACTGTCAAATAGAGTCCAAGTGTTTTGCTCTGGAAGTATGTATTTTTACTAAGCATGCCAATTAAAATATAACTCCTTTAGTTTCAGCTTACTAATTCAGGATTTCTGGTAATTTAATGTGATATGTAGAATTAAAAAGTTATAAGGGCTGCGCAATGGAGGCTCATGCCTGTAATCCTAGCACTTTGGGAGGCCTAGGCAGGAGGATAACTTGAGGTCAGGAGCTCAAGACCAGCCTGAGCAACATAACGAGACCCTGTCTCTACAAAAAGAAGAAAAATTAGCTGGGCGTGGTGGCATGTGCCTGTAGTACCAGCTACTCAGGAGTCTGAGGCAGGAAAATCACTTGAGCCCAGGACTTTGAGGTTGCAGTGAGCTATGAGGGTGCCACTGCAGTCTAGTCTGAGCAGCGGAGCGAGACCCTGTCTCGGAAAAAAAAAAAAAAAAGTTATAAGGGCTTCTTTTTTTTTTTTTTTGACGTGTGTTTGCTTCTAGAGTATAAAAATCCTATTGCAGGCCACAAGAAATGAAAAATCTCTCATCCTATAAGTCCGTAGTTCTCAACTGGGGGCAATTTTGCTCCTTAGGATATGTTTGGCAATATCTGGAGACAATAAGGGCTTCTTTGTTTGAGATTTTACCACTGACATTCAAGGAAGATATTGGTAGGAATGGGGAATGATAGAATTTAATTTTATGTTATGAAGTATGGGTCATGAAACTTTTTCAGTGAAGGGCCAGATAGTGAGTATAGTAAATGGCTTTGAGGGCCATGTGGTCTCAACTCTTTGAAAGCAGCCATAGACAATATGTAAACAAAAGCATGGAACTGTGTTCCAATAAAACTACAAAAACAGGCAGCAGCCTGGAGTTGGCACATTTGCCGACCTCTGTTATAGAGAATCTTGTAATTTCTTCAACTATAAACTAAAATTTATTTATGAAGAAACATTGTTTATGCAGAGTGGAAGTTCTCCTTTATTGAACGTTTTGGCAAAAAGAAATTTGCCAAAAAGGTAGCAACATAATAAAGGAGAATGGAACTGGTACCTAATAGTAAAGAATACCTTTTCAGTATTTTTATGACTACTTAGATTAAGTACTTTGTAAATTGTTCGATAATTCCAGAATATACTTATTTACTTATTTCTTAAACTTATCAATTTTTTGAATCTTGAAAAACAAATCTACAATTTGGAGTTTTCACTAATTCTGATAAATTTTTTTCCTTTATCATGATTAGGACGGATTACTGTAAAAAGACATGACACATAATTGGGTGATGATTTTATTTTATTAAATTTATTTTGAAAGTGGTATCAGTAGATAGACTTACATCAAAGCTTGTATAAATATATGCAATTGAATTGTAAGTTCAGAAATGTAGCCCTCTGTTTTCAGTGTTACATTTTATAGATTTCTTACTACAAGCAGTTTTGACCCTACAATGACTTTTGGTGCCACAAAATTTTAATAAATGTAAGTCATTTGTGGTATTGGCTAATATGGTATATTGGATATTAAATCTAGTGTATATACTTATTCTTCTCAGAGATTCGTCAGCGAACAGCAGCTCAAAGAAACCTTTCTCCAACACCAGCAAGCCCTAACCAGGGCCCTCCTCCACAAGTTCCAGTATCTCCTGGGCCACCAAAGGACACTTCAGCCCCTGGTGGACCCCCGGAAAGGACTGTTACTCCAGCTCTACCGTCAAATGTGTTACCAAGACATCTTGGATCCCCTGCTACTTCAGTGCCTGGAATGGGTAAACAGAGCACTTAATGTTATTTACAGTTTATATTGTTTTCTCTGGTTACCAATAAAACAGGCCATTTTCAGACAGTATGGAAATGGCATTTCATTTGGAAATAGCAGAGCAGTTATCTGATTAAGCAGGAGTTCCATATTCAATTAGCCATAACTCTTTACAGCTGGCACCTTGTGATACTGAAACCTATTTCTTGAGCTCATTTAACTGTTATGGCTTCTTTGTTTAAATGGCAATAAAACTTTGTAGTATTCTGTAGTCAACAGTATAGCATATCTTTTTATATTCAACTTTAGAATGGCTCCAGATTTATATAAAATGGGGAGAGAACACTTTTGGAATGTTTTCATGTTTTTTACTAAACCCTGCACATAGATTTCAGGAAGAATATTCCTTCATTGTAGTGTACAATACTACTTTTGTTAATATGGGCTGGTAGATTTTTTTCTTTTCTTTTAAGGCATAGAACCTTAGTATTTTCTGATAGATACTTTATAAAGTTCTATTAAATGAACATACTCCCATTACTATTTTATTTCTTGGATTCTCTTTTTTCACTGTGGTGGATTTTTAGGGAAAGATCCCATTCTGGAGTGTAACAGACTGTATTATCCTGTTGTTTCTTTTGGAGTGTGATTGGGGCATGGAATTCTACTGCTTTAGCAGTTCACATTATTTTATGTAGATTTCCATGTCAGATTATAGCATATGACAGTAAATTATTTATTTTCTTTAGGTTATTTAATTCTAATTTAGAATACTTTATTATTTCATGACTAATTACTAACATATAAATTATGATTTTGAGGCTAGGCTAGTTGATGTCAGGTAATCAGAGCATTTATGTAATAAAATCACTAAGAAATTTAAATATTATGGTAGATTTTTTCCTGTTTTCCTTTAAAAATGCAGCATAAGTTTTTAGAACACTAGAAAACTATTAATTTGTAGACAAATTAAGAAAGCTTGACTACAAGTGAAATGTATACAAATCTTATAACTTTTAAAGTAGCTATTTAAAAAAATACTTTAAAATTTGACACATAATGACAACACTATAAGGTAGCTATGTATTTTATGAAATTGAGAAAAATTAAATTGAAGGTGGCTCATCTTTCACTTGTTATCTGGTTGATTTGAGATACCCATGATTGTAAATTTAAGTTCCTGATTGTTTAATGAAAGAACTTTTTTTGGTGAGAATGCGTGAATCTCATACATTTATATATCTAACTGATTTTAAAGAAATAAAAGTTTAGCAACTTATAATAGTAATAATAACTGTATTGCACATGTAAGGATAGGGCTGTAGAAGGAACAATGGCCTAAATTTCATGATCATGTAAATATAACATGTTTTACTGAAGTTTTTAATTATTAAATAGTTTCTGTGTGAAAGACTGTTTTAAGTTGTATATTGCCAAAAATATGAATGAGTTAAGTGATTTATTATTGATTTTTCCATTATACCATATTTGTGGAAGAGAATCAATTTAATGTGTATTACCACAGGGCTCCCATATGTTTGAAAATTAATAACCAGCAGGTACTTGATAATTTGCCAAGCTGTGTAAAAATGACCAGTATTCCTACAATGATTGCTTTTGATGTTTGTATTAATTACTGTTGTCCATAACAGCATGAGTATGAAGATGTATCATTTTAAAAGTTATTAGTGTGCATGAAGTCTAAGATATTTTTATGAAATGCTTGTTTTATGTATCCAGATTCTTTTGTGGACATGTTCACTTTAAATATGTAGAAGTAAAATACTCCAGCAAAAGTTAGGTTGGCTTAAGTGCTTTCAAAATCTAATTTAGCTTGCTTATTCAAGTTGAAAATTTGATAATGATGTATGACAGTGTCTGGGTTCAAGTTTATTTTTCAATGATAATAATTGAATGTTGTTAGCACAAGTAAACCAATAACTTACCTGATGAAATCTTAAAAATATACTTGATTTGTAATACTAAGAACTCGTTCCAGAACCTAACTTTTGTTTACTAATAGCTATAATTTAGACGTTAGTTGACCTTTTATAAATGGTAACAGCCTTTAGGTTTGTGATTATTTACAAAGCAAATCTCTTTTTAAAATTATTAATACTTTAAAATAATATAGTATTGCTGTCCTAAAGCAAACTTGAATGCTTTAAAGTTTTTGTCACAGACGTTTTGATACACTAATATCCTTGTATTGCAAGGCTTGTTCCAACAGGGTTCCATTTTGTTTCAGTTTTTTGGGAGGTCTTCATGTAAACCTCCATTGCTGCCCACTTTATTCTGTCTTGTTTTACAAAGGCAAGCATCACATTTCATTTATTTTCTCACTTTCTTCTCAGTGCCGCCGCCTTCTGCAAGCAGTTCTATTTCGGTTTTTAGAAGTCACAGAGTTACAATTCATGAAGTTTGAATGTGTAACTCTTTATTTTTGTTACTGTGTTTATATAATAATTTTTTAGAATTGACTAAATTCTGTGTTATTTTTCTACTTCCCACTCCCCCATTAGTCTCTTCTGATGTGGCCTAATTTATATTAGATGTACTGTATGGAACACGGTATATCTCTCCATTTATTTAGGTCGTTAATTTCTCTCAGCAATGTTTTGTAGTGTTCAGTTTATAGGTTTTGCATATTTTGGGGTTAAATTTGTATCTAATTATTTCATATTTTTGATGCTATTATAAGTGGTATTGTTTTATTAACTATTTCTAATGGTTCATTGCTAGTATATATAGAAATATAATTATCTTTGTATATTGATCTTGTATCCTCTAACCTTGCTAAACTCATTTATTGGTTCTGGTAACTTTTGTATAGATTACATAATATTTTCTACATAGACAATCACATTGTCTGTGAATAAAGAAAATTCTACTTCTCCCTTTCCAACCTGGTTTCCTTTTATTTCTTTTTCTTACCTTATGACACTAGCTAGAACCTTTAGTACAATGTTGAATAGAAGTGATAGGAGTAGACTTCCTTGCCTATTTGTTGATCTTAGGGGAAAAGCAATTATTCTTTCACCATTTAGCATGATGTTTGTTCTAGGGTTTTTGGGTTTTTGTTTTAATAAATACCCTTTGTCAGGTTGAAGTGCCTGCCTATTCTTAGTTGGCTGAGGGTTTTTATCAGGAATAGATGATGGATTTTGTCAGATGCTTTTTCTGGATCTATTGAGATGTTCATATTGGGTTTTGTTTGTTTCTTTGTTTTAACATCTGTTCATACAGTGAATTACATTGATTTTTAAATGTGAAAGCAGCTTGCTTTCCTGGAATAAATCTCACTTGGTCATGATATATTGTTTTATATATATATTATTATTGGGTCCAATTTGCCAACATTTTGTTAAAAATGTTTACATCAGTGCTTATTAGGGATATTGGTCTGTAGTATTTTTTTCTTATCATATCTTTGTCTGGTTTTGGCATCAGAGTTATGTTGGCCTCATGGTATGAGTAAATACTCCCTCTTCAATTTTTCTGGACAAGTTTGTGTCGAATTGGTATTATTTCTTCCTTAATTTAAATGTTTGGTAGAATTTACTGGTTGAAACATCTGGGCCTGGTGTTTTCTTTGTGGAAAGGTTTGTTTGCCGTTTTAACTAAAGATTCAATTTCTTTAATCAAAGAAAAACTATAGATGAATATCACACATAGATACAAAAATTCTTAACGAAATTTTAGTAAGTCAAATAGTTATCTTTATCTTTTTGAGTGATCTTTGCTAGTTTGGTAATCTTTCAAGGAATTTGTCCATTTCATCTAACTTGTAGAATTTATTGACATAAAGTTGTTCACAATATTCCCTATTGTCCTTTTAATACCTTTATAATCTGGAGTTATGCTGTCTCTCTCATTTCTGATATTAGTGTTTTGTATCTTCTTTCTTTTTTCCTGATTAGTCTGAGGCTTACTAGTCTAGAGGTTTATCAGTTTTATTGATCTTTTCAGAGAACCAGCTTTTCTCTATTATTTTTGTATTTTCTATTTTATTAATTTCTTCTTTGATCTTTATGGTCTTTTATTTTGTTTGTTTATTTTTGTTTTTGTTTATTTTGGATTTCATTTGCTCTTTTTTTAGTTTTTTAAAGTAGAAGATGAAGTTATGGATTTTAGGCTTCTCTTCTTTTGTAATATAGGTGTTTAGTGTTATATATTTTCTTCTAAGTACTGCTTTACTGCATATCATAAATTTTGATATGCTTTTTTCATTTTCATTCAGTTCAAAATATTTTATAATTTCCCTTTTTATTTTTCTTTGAATCCTGGGTTATTTGGATGTATGTCATTTAGTCTCTAAATATTTGGAGATTTTTCAGATGTTTTTCTATTGCTGAGTTCTAGTTTAATTCCATTGTGGTTAGAAAACATACTTCTTATTTGAATCTTCGTAAATTTATCAAGACTTGTTTTATGTCCCAGAATGCCATGTCTTGGTAAATGTTGTCTGGTCACTTGAAAAGAACATATATTCATGGGGGATTGGTTCTAGGACCACCCAAGCAGATACCAATATCCACAGATTCTCAAGTCCCTTATATAAAATGGTGTATTATTTGCATATAAACTATGTACATCCTCCTGTGTACTTTTTTTTTTTTTTTTTTTTTGGAGATAGGGTCTCGCTCTGTTGCCCAGGCTGGAGTGCGGTGGCATCACCAAAGCTCACTGCAACCTCAAACTCCTGGACTCAAGTGATTTTCCTGCCTCAGCCTCCTGGGTAGCTGGGACTACAGGTGTGTGCCACCACGCCTGGCTAATTTTTTTATTTTTTGTAGAGATGGGGTCTCACTCTTGCTCAGGCTGGTCTTGAACTCCTGGCCTCAAGTGATCCTCCCGCCTTGGTCTCCCAAAATGCTAGCATTATAGGCATGAGCCACTGTGCCTCCTCCCAGCCCCCTCGTACTTTAAATTATCTGTAGAGTACTTATAATATGTAATAGGATGCAGTCAATTATCTTTTAAGGTGATTTAAAGAATTTTAAAAAGCCTTATATATTTACCCACATGGTAACTATTTCAAATTCTCTTCTTTTGTGTAGATCCTGCTTTCTCTCCACAGTCACTTTTGTTCTGCCTGGAGGCCTTCTCTTAACATTCCTTATAGTGCATGCAGTTCTGCTAGTGGTGGATTCCTTCAGTTTTGTATGTCTGAAAAAGTCTTCATTTTGCCTTCATTTAAAAAAGATGTTTACACTGGATACAGAATTCTCATTTGACAGTTTTTTCTTTCGTAACTTTAAAGATACTGTTTCACTGTCTTCCATCTTTTTTGACAAGAAGTCTGCTGTCATTCTTTTCTGTGTTTCTTTGTACATAATGTATCTTTTTCTGGCTCCTTTTAAGATTTTCTCTTTATCACTGGTTTTAAGAAATTTGATGATGCTCTGTTGTGGGGCAAAATTATGTTTTTTGTGCTTGGGATTTATTGATATTCTTGGATCTGTGGTTTTATGGCTTTCATCCAATTTGGAAAGTTTTTGTAAATTTATCTTCAAATATTTTTTTCTTTTCTTTCATTTCTCTCCTTTTCTTTATGGACTCCAATTGCATATGTATGAGGCAGCTTGAGGTTGTTCCACAGTTTGCTGATGAATTTTTCATTTAAAAAATTTTCTGATCTTTTTTCTGTGTTTTGTTCTGTATGGTTTCGGTTGATATATCTTCAAGTTTACCATATTTTTTTTCTGCAGTGTCTAAATTGCTGTTCACATCATTTGTGGATTTTTCATCTTAGACATTATAGTTTTTATCTGTAGAAGTTCAATTTGGGTGTTTTTAATTTTTTCCATATTCCTACTTAATATACTGAATCTTTCCTCTAGATTCTCAAAACATACAAAATATAGTTATAATAAATGTTTTAAAATCTTTGTCCACTAATTCAATCATTACCGTCATTCCTGGGTCAATTTTGATTGATTTTTCTTATTGTAGGTAGTATTGTCATATATTAGCATGTCTAGTAATTTTTTATCTGATGCCAGACATTATGAATTTCACCTTATTGAATGCTGGATTTTTTAAACTCTTATACAATATTCTGAATACTTGACTCAGTGACCTGTGTTAAGAAGTTTTCCACTCTGGCTGGTAGAAACAGGCAATATTCTTGGCCTTGTGTGAACACTGTTTCCTTTAATCTTTTTGAGTGGTTCTGTTTTGATCCTCAGATAGTTTCCTCATATGCATGCACCAATCAGTATTCTGCTGAATACTATGGGAGACCCTCTGCAGATCTATGGTGTTCTTTCTCTGTGCCTTTTCTCCTCTTTGGTACTCTTTCCTGTGAACTTGAGCTACCTTGGCCTCCCCAGAGTTCCAGCTCTGTCTACTCTGAGACACTGCTATACTTCACCTGGGTTTAACCTTCTTGTGCAGATGCCTGGAAACACTCTCTAGGCAATAAGCTGGGGGCAATTGTATAGGGCATGCTTTATTTTTAGTCTCTTAGGGAACATTAACCTACATTGCCTGATACCTAGTGTCTTTAAAACTGTTACTTCATTTGTGTTGCATAGTTTTTTAGTTGTTTTAGGTGGGAAGGTAAATCTGACCCCTGTTACTTTATTATGGCCCATAATGGAAGTCCCCTAATTTATTAAATAAGCTTTTAAGAGTTGGGTATTTAAAAAAATTCATTTTTACAGAACCAAATGTAGTTTCATTTCCTAATAGATTATATTGGTGGTTCTGATATAGCACATATTTAAATATATTTTTATAGTGCAGTATTTTTAATGAAAATTTGAATGTTCTACAGAGATTTATAAGAATTAATATTTTACTGTTTTGTTAGAACTTTTCAGAGTTCTAACAAGCATGGATCTTGGTAACTGAATTAAATTTTTTATATATATATATGTTTTATACCTGTAAATTTTATATGTATTTATGTATTTAATAGGTCTTCATCCTCCAGGTCCACCTTTAGCAAGACCCATTCTTCCCCGAGAACGAGGTGCTCTGGATAGAATTGTTGAATATTTAGTTGGTGATGGTCCACAGAACAGGTAATGTTTACTAGGTTGGTAGATAAATGAAAATGAGAAGATTTATTGGTCAGGGTGTGTGTGTGTGCGTGCACTAGATGTTCTACAGTTTTGTGGCTTCTCTTTCCCAATTTTAGAATATAATAGGGTATTTCATAGCTCTGCAAAAGAGTACATATTCAATTGTTTTACAGTAGGAATTTGAACAAAGTAGTCTAGATAAAATCCATTTGGAAAAAATGTTAACTCTGCTGGAAGATTATTTTTAGAGAAATTGAATTTTTAAATGAAACTTTTAAACGTGAAGGCACAAAAATAGTAAAAAACCTGGGGGGTTGTAAGAAATGGAGTTTTATAGGTATAGTACTGGACTTGGTGATGGTAATACTTTTAATAATGTTAAGAATAATTTGCATATATTTAATACTTAGCAGTTCTCAAAATGCTTTTCCAATTATTACCTTATTTGATACTTACAATAACTCTGGGAAGGTAGGTATGATATGTGTAGAGTAATCAACAAATAAAAAAGTTCATAGGATGGTAGAGTAGATATTTGACAACTTTACTAGTTAGTATTATAATTTTAATAAAGGGACTATAATTTAATGTTAATATAATAAATTATGTTATTCAAAAACAGACAGAATGATGTTTGATAGAGCCAAATATTTGTTGACTACATATGCAGAGAATAGAGAAAGTGTATAAATAGAAAATGAGGAAGATGTTTAAGTGTGACTGGGAAAGGTATAGGAATCATCATGTTTAGAAATTAACCTTTGGACCAGATTAAACAAAATTAAGTGTATTTTTTTTTTTTTTACTGCAAGACTTCTCAGAGCCAGGTTTTAATAATATTTATTGTGAATCTCCAAAAGGGTTCCATTTTTTCCAGTCTTATCTAACCACAGATTTGGGGGATTTCATCCCCAGGAATATTCACTGGGAAACACCAAAATTCAAATGTTCTGTTTTCAGATATGTTTCTGCTAACTTAGTAAGGATATATTCATTTAAATGATTTTTAATTTGATGTATAAATTATATTTAAAAATGGTTGAAATTTTGCTTTTATTTACAGAGTATTGTTTATGGTTTACGAAGTAACATCTAATCTGTTATGGCACGTTTAACTATGTTAAAATATAAATTAGCCATGATGGTTAAAGTAGTCTCATGAGCTTTGTCTGTATTTGTAACTGGTCTGTCTTTTTTTTTTTTAACGGTTTAGGTATGCCCTTATATGTCAGCAGTGTTTTTCTCATAATGGCATGGCTTTGAAGGAAGAATTTGAATATATTGGTAAGAATTATTGGGCAGTTAGATTTAAATATTTTACTCTTAAATATTTTATTCTATGCTACTTCCCATGTAATGTCATTTTATTTTAGATACTGTCTCTGTAAGCAGGGAAGACAACTCATTTTTCTTCCTCATGTAATGTATAACCTCTAGGCCAGGTATTTTCAAACCTCACTGTACATCAGAATCACCTGAAGAGCTTAAAAAAATTATGATACCCAGGACCCACCTAGAAAGAGTCTGCTTTAATTGATCATGGGTGGGGTCTAGGTATCAGCATTTTTTTTAAAGCTCAGCAGATGATTCTCATGTGTAGCCACTATTAAAAACTACTGTGGTAAATTATTTATGCTTCTGAAATATGACATACTGCATTTTCTTGGGCAAATGAGCAAGGTTCTGAATTTTAAAATGCCTAGTGATTCTGGTGATTATTAATTCATTAATTAATAATATTAATTAATAATATTAAATCATTATTAATATTGTTTTGCTATCAACCTGCTACATAACTTATTACATAGTTGACCTGCTATGTTTCTTATTTTGCCTTTTCTGCTTTAAAATTTAAATTCTAATTCTAATAATAATCAGGAAGCATGCTTTAAAATTACCTTTGGTTAGAATACCTACCATAATATTATTAAAATAACATGTGAACTTCACAAGGGATAAGTAACTTTTGAAGTGCTCTTTGAATATCTGCAAAAGCAATAATGTGAGTTATCTGGTTAGTCCTTGAACTTTCTTTGGTTTGTGGTTTTGCTTATTTTTAAAAAATTCTCTGCAGCTTTTCGATGTGCCTACTGTTTTTTCTTGAATCCTGCAAGAAAAACCAGACCCCAGGCTCCAAGACTTCCAGAGTTCAGTTTTGAGAAGAGGCAGGCATTGGAAGGCTCAAGTTCAGCTGGTCCCTTGCCATCAGGAAGTATGCTTTCATCAGAGAACCAATGTAGTGAAGGTATGAATATTTAATTAAACAGTTTTATCTCTTAATAATGTGTGCTATTTAACAATAAAGCCTAATGCTTTTAGATAAGAATGGATTAATTTATCAGATTTTGCAGCATGTACATATCAGCTATTGTTCTGATACCATAGCCTCCTGTGTGATTGGTATGATGTGTTTCAGTTTTAATATGCAGGTTATATTGTGATAAGCAGCATCTAGCACCAGTTAGGTAAACATTGTTTAAGAAATGATCTCTTCTAAAAACTGTTGGGAGATATGATTAGCAGTATTTTCATGGGATCATTTTTTCAGTTCATCTAGGTGAAGCAGATTATTGGAATTATGAAACAACCATTCAGAGGATAAAATATTTTAAGATTTTTGATTAACATTGATAAAATAGGTTTATGTCTACTGCTTGAATTAGTAGATATTACCAGAAAGCAGGAAACTTTGGAATCATAAAGTCGTCATTGCCTTTTTTAGGTGACTGTATGAGTAGAACTGGTATTCCACTGAAACAAACAATTTAGAGAGATCCACAAGATTAACATTACCTTTGATGTAATGATTTTAGAGAAACTAAATTTATTCAGAATTTACTGGATTTGAGAATTCATCTTACAATTCTGTTTTAGGAATTCTTGAGGAAGTTTCATGAAAAAAATGGAAAAGATAAGATGGAAGATTTGACTATTAATTGACAACTGTTTCTTGCTACAATATTAATATTTGTTGAGGAACTCTTTGTTAATCAGCTCTGAATTATGGAGATTGCTAAAATTATGACACAGGCCATGATATTTTGGTGTTATGTCTGGTGCAGGAAAAAAAAAAGGCATATTTGAAGTTTAATTCACACAATTTATTTCCCAGTCAGTATTCATTATTTTAATTTTTAGGAATTATCATTCATACATATTTGATTTCTTCTTCATAAAAACATTGAATATTGCAAAAATTTCTTTAACTGAGGATATTATATGAGGCAGTGAATTTTCAGATATCAGAAATTTAGCATAAGATTTGAGTATCTTTTTTTTAAACTTTGAAGAGTGGACCTATAATATGTGTGTTGAATTGGGCTGGGCTTTTGGCTTACTAACAAATATCAAAATGAATTTGAATACAGATAGCTGTATGACAGAGGTCTACAATACTTCCAGCACTGAATCAGTACATTTATCTTCTCCAAGTCTGCAAAATCAACTCCAAACACAGTCACATTTTTTTCTGTTGCTTAAGTCATGCTGTGAGCCACATGCTGTCTCATGCAAACCACTTGCCTTGCCGTTGCAGCCACTTGGAACTGGAAATTAAAGGATTTCACACTGAAGATGCCTAAAGGAAAAACTGAAGTCCTTTCCATGAGTAACCTTGCTTACGAAAGCTAAAGTGAATATTTGAAAGCCAATAGTTGGGACAAAAAGAAAAGAAAGGAAAGAAAAAAACAGCCAACAAAATAAAAATCTTGATAATGAGTCCCGTGCTTTATATCTTCTGCTAAAGTCAAGATGGATAGTTAGCAAACAACACCCAGCTATACCTTTCCTTCTCATCTAATCTAGGAGGAGCAATACCCCAGATGTCTCATTTTCTGTCTGAAATCTCTGGAATAAAGTCTAACTGGCTCAAACTCAGCCCCAATAAGGTAATGTTAATTAGGTGAAGACAAAACTTGAGGCAGGGTCTGATAACTCCATAATGCTAAAATGAAACAACCATTTCATTTGGTTAAGATAGTTTCCAGAATAGTAACTTTCATACTTCTCTTTGGATTCACTAAAGTGGCCATGAGCATCTTTTTCTTCTTTGGCTTTCTTCTTTGACTTTGGCTTTTGAAACTTTTCTCAAGACTCCTATCTCAACACTATGACACACAGTTATGGATTTCAAGCTGGATTCCTTTAGTAAATTACTGGAAATATTTCTGATGAACAGAGGAAGCTGCATTTGTTTTGAACGCCAGTGGCATACTCTTTTGATTAAATTGAATTTTTACATAAGACCATATCATCTTAATCATCCACTCTGTGCTAACAGCCAATGTAACTGGGGTTTTAGATTTCTGATTTCTAAATTATTCAATGATGTAGAAACTTGAGATCTGAAAGAAACCTTTCCTGCTTTAATTTATATATTATTAAAAATGTTGAAATAGCTCCTTGGTAGCAACAGGAACTGTAGAGATAAGGATATTGAATTTACAGATGAAACCAAAAGATAACTTTCTTCCATCTGAACTTTTCTTTCTATAAACATCAGTAACTATTTATATGAATAATCTAGAATTAATGGAAGAAACATTTTTTTCAACCTATGATGTAAGACTTGAAATTAAGTTTTCTGGATTCTGATATTGGAAGATTTTGCATTTAGGATGAGGCACAAGGCTTTTATAATGTCTGGACCACTCTTTGTAAAAACATGGAATCTTAGAAAGTTTTTATCAAAGATGGAGACCTAGAAGAAATTTTTCCCATTAATTGCTCATTTGAATTCCTTTTCTGTCTGAAATCTCCAGAATGAAGTCTAACTGGATCAAACTCAACCCCAATAAAGTATAATGTTAATAGGTAAAGACAAAACTTGAGGCAGGGTCTGGTAACTCCATAGTGCTAAAAATTGAAGCAACCATTTTTTCTAGAACTTTGTATCCAGATGCTTTAGTAATAGATTATTAGCAAAACACAAGAAATTAAGGATATGGATTTTTTTTTTTTATCTGAGAGCATACTAGATATAGTATGCCAAGAAATGAACTGCTTTTAGGTTCCTCAGTTTCTTTTATGGTTAAAGTACAGTAATATTTGAATCTCTGCTACGTTACATTAAAGTGGCTCATCAGTTTTGCCTTTTTTAAACAAACCTGTGCTTTCTAAAATACCTGGTATATAGCATTCTTTTTGTCATATGTAGTAATCATTACAGTACTAGATTTCTACACTGTTAGTATACTAGTGCAGTGATTTTTAGGCTATTATGTTTGAAAAATGCCATTGTCATGTTTTCATTGCTCAATTGTGTTTGTCGAGGTCTTATATAATTATTTTAGTGTAAAATAGTTTTTATCCAACTGGAAATAACTCGCTAATAATAAAACTCATGGCATCTAATCAATACCATCAAAATAGCAAGTAAAATTTATATTATGTGAAATTTATTTTGTTAATCTGTTTTCTGTCCTTCTTTTCTTTTACACAAAATATTGTTACCATTAAGTTGTATAGAACCAGGGAAAATTCTATTTTTAGCATTTTTGTTATGATACTCTAGGAAATTGAACTATTTGGTAATGTAAATTTTGTTGAATCCCATGATATACCAGATCCAAAAAGCTTATACCTTTGTTTATATTTAATTATGTACAGCCTACTCAAGATGTAAACTTGCTTATAGTATGTTTTTGCATGTTTATTTTAGATAGAGATCTTTTGGCCTTCTGACTCCCTTTTCTAAAATACCTTCACCTAACATTTTAGTTTTAGATCATTGCTTAATAATGAAACTCTTAACTTGTCTAATTGATTTGTTCACCAATGGTAAATAACTAAAAAGTATTCTGTGTGTTGAATACTAGCTATTTTCTCATGGGTGGTTATAATTTAATTGAGTTTTATTCATTGAGTCATTGGGTTGAATTGGGATGAAATTCATGCCTTTGTTCTTAATAAGTTGACCATTTTCTTTGAGGCAGGAAAATCTTGTAAAAACTGCCCTATCTAAAATTTGTGCATTCAAAGACAAAGTTTCAATTTTAATTTAACAAAGTTCCTTTGGGTAAGTTTATAGTCTGCATGTACAGTGAGCACTAAGGTGTTAGCCAGGCAAAATTTTGATGTTTTAGCAAGGCAAAAATATATAAAGTTGTTTTGCTAGACTATTCTTTAATTTTCTTACAAAATTATTCTTTCAAGAGCTAGAATAAAAACCTAAAGGTAAGGTGGTGATGTTCTTACATGTTTTTGCACGTGTGTGGTTTATAGGTGAAGCAGTGGTATTCATTATACAATTACCCTCAGTTTTATGAGTTTGAGTTTTTTTAGCTGAGTTGAGGCTTTGCCCAAACAACTGGAAGCCAATTGTTATTATTTGGGAGGAAAAGCTTCTCTCGCAAGAATATTGGGGTGGGGGTGGGGCAGGTGGCAGGAGTAGGGAAAGAAATTCCATGGATCATTTTTGTTTTATCACATTGTGGTATGTTGTTTTCTTAGCATTATAGATGCCAAAATCGATTTTAAAATTTTTCTTACAGATGGAATTAGATCATTCAGGTAATTGTTTCATATCTTAGTCTTAAACTCGGCCATACAGGGAAGAGTAGGGCTGTTTAATTAGTGTGAACACAAAGCCTAGTTTCTTTTATAGTATTTCATCCCCAAATATTAACATCTTCTAAAATGTATTTTATACCACCAAGCTATTTTGAACTACAATTTCACAGAAAAAATGTACTGTTTCTATTAGAATAGGCAAATGATACTCTTCCATAGAAATAAAATAAGTACTTTTGGAATATGTTAAATAATCTTCTAAAGCTCTGAGGTTTAGTTATTAAATTGGTATGTAATTCTCTGTTAACCTT
The DNA here is from genome assembly GCA_023783475.1 of Daubentonia madagascariensis. NCBI lineage: Eukaryota > Metazoa > Chordata > Mammalia > Primates > Daubentoniidae > Daubentonia > Daubentonia madagascariensis. The sequence goes on from JAKFHU010002088.1 coordinate 32,500,873, forward strand.
TTACACCTAATTATTTAGATCTTGTTTGATGACTTCTCACAAAATGGCATTGGCATCCAAACATCAAGTACCTATCTTATTTAGACTAGCTGACGTTTGCATTATAGGCACCATGTCACATACAAATTTTTTTGTAGTGTTACTGCCATTAAAATTACTTTACTGCAAATTAACCCAGAGGAAGAAAAGTAGTCATTAATAAGCTCTTTGATTATTTTCAAGCCCCACCCCTCATTTCACCAAATTTTTAGTCTTCCTTATATTCTCTGAAATACAGTACAATATTGATTAGAAAACTTTGTGTCTCATATTGTTTTCTAATTATGACAGAACATTGAATTCTTATATTACATACACTTAAAAATTCCACTATTATTGTTCTCTTCTTGGTATTAATTGCTTCTTTAGACCCCCAGAATTTTTAAATTAAATTGACTTTGAGTAGTAAAGGGTCTATTTTGGAAAATAGTAACATCACAAAACTTTAATATGATAAGCCTTGAATTTTGATACATCTCCTGTTTCAGGACAGTATTGAGGCAATCTGTCAGAATATGACAAACTATGTAGGCCTTTGTTCAGTTAAACATGATTATTGGTGAGTTGAGTTCTGGATTCTGAGCTTTTTGTTTTTCTATTTCTTATGGCTTTATTGGTTTGTTTCAGAAAACTTACTAAACTATAATAAATTGTGAAGTCCTTGCCAAGTAAATATTGCTCTATGGCCAGAGAGTTGTGGAAAACCATGATTCTTAAAATTCTACCCTGGATAAATTCTGTGAGGGTAGAATTACAAATGGTTGGTGACTCCTAAAGTTTTCCATGGAAGAACTTGCTTGATCTTGTAGCGGAAATGATTTGTACCTGTCCACAGTTTTATTTGCCCTTTCTGCTTTTCCTTTCTACCCTGGAACATTCAAATAACGAAACTTGAGTGACTTACTGCTTTTCTACCTTGGATTTTTGTAAGATTCGAAGTTGTGCAGCAATGCCATTTTAAGTTCCTTATTAAGACACAAGTAGGGTTTTTATGAAATTTGGCACAAATATGATTATAAACATTCCTCACTACTCTTTGTGATTATATAAAGTTTTCATACAGTAAAACCTCATTAAGTTGGGTGTCCCTAATTGTGGAATTTGGGCCTTTATTCTACATATAAAAAGGAGGAAGGTTGTTATAATTAATTCTGTAAACCAGAGTCCAAGGTATCTGTTTAAGGAAATAATTCTTTTTAAATATTTTTAAAGTCTTGGCATAGAGTGTGTGAGTTGTAGATAATTTGTATTTATTAAAACTGGTATGGTAAAACCATGAATTTCTAAGAAAAGACTTCCATGTTAACATGTGTGCGTATAATACATAATTTCTTTATAAAGCTATTAATTAATTTTATTTATTTATTTCATAAAACTCTGGCCTGTACCATACAAGGAACTTAACTAGAACTTTTTACTAAGTAGGCTGGCCTTCCCTCCAGATTTTTTGTATCAGTAACATTTGTAATGTATCATAAGGGATCTTCTATGAGGGTAGGAAAATCTGCTTTTTTGCTTAGCTGACATGGTTTAGCCATATTTCTCCTAGCAAGAATATTAATTGCTATCTATTACAAAAACAAAACAAAGAAATACCTCAAAGCTAGATTTTTATCTTTGACTTGGAAATTGGGTGACCCAAAGTTTGTCTGCTCTTGTCATTCCTTTCCCCATCCTGTTCTTTAAATGTTAAAGAATTAAAGGCAGTTTATTTAATAAAATTGTTATTAAATTATTATTAAGGAATTTGAATTTAATAAAACTCAAAAAGAGAGTGTAAAAGGAGTAAATTTTCAGGTAGGGACCAAGACTCTTACTTAGCTTCTTTTGTGGAGATGGGGGAAAATGACCCTTCCCTTTCTTTCCCTAGTGTGCTAGGTATGTAGCATATTCTGACCCAGAGGTTAAATACAGAGGACTTGTCTTGCAAATGGATGAGGGGAGACTTGTCATGCCTTTGGAAAAGGTAGATTCTGACTTCCTCAGTCCTTGGGTAATAGAGATGTACATCAGCGTGGGAAAGCCCCCTCCCCCACATGTGTGCACACAAAAGTATACATTTACACATTGCTCACGGGGTGGCCAGACACAAGAGAAACAGTTCTTTCAGGAAACATAATCTGGGAATTAATACATTTGTTTTGTACGTTGGACTGTTGTCTTATAGCAAATAATTCTGTTGGGACTTTGATTTTTGAACTTTTAAATGTGTCTTTCGGAACTTATTTTGTATAAAACTACGGGAAATTAGATAAAAGTATGTTTATGGGTTTATTTCCTCCAAATTTTTTTTCTTCAATCATACTGACTCATAAATGGTATGCTATAGGGAGTTAGGTACTTATTTTTAAAGATTTTAAGGATAATGTTAGACAATGCTGTTTCGTAGTCTGTGTGTATATGTGTGTGTGTGTGTGTGTGTGTATTTATCTTTTGCTTGCCTTATTTAGCAGTTCTAATATTTAGATATTCCTAAAGTCTTAAATCTTTATCTTTTCAGAATCTTTAGAAGAACAAGATGTTCTTGATAATAGTACAGAGCAGACAGATGACAAAATATCAGCCACAGAGCAGGCAAACCAAGTGATTGAAAAAGCATCTGGCTCAGAGGAACCAGAGGAGAAACAAGAAGAGACCGAGAATGAGGAAACCTCAATGAATGAAGCCAAATCAGCAGTTTCCAGAGATGACTCTATTCCTAATTCTGAACTAAGTGAAGAATCTTTGATGGCAAAGTAGTAGATGCTTCCATGTGCCTTCAACTGGATATTTATAGTCTTGTTGATGTCAGTTGTTGCTTTTTAGGCGGTACTCTTCCCCCTCAACCCCCACTAAGAATATGCTTGGTATCATTTGAATTCAGGTTGCCTAGCTATTTGACCATGTCAAAGTTATATCTACTGGGTATTAAAATTAAAAGCAAGTGATGTCAGTGAAGTAAGATCTTTTTGAGTGTACGAAGACCCACACTATTTAGACATCTTTTAGATACTTTTTTTGTCCATTCTAAAAATAAACAAATATAACATTCTTGTTTTTTGTATGTATAACCTGTAAATATCCATTTTGACATAGGAAGAACTTTGGTTAGGAATAAGTTCTCTAATAGTGTTTGTTTTAAGGAATGAAACCCAATTAAGATTTTGAATATTTCAGTATTAAATATGGGTAGATTTAACTCTTAAGATATTTGCTAGCAGGGGGAAATGTCTATTTAGGTGTTTACATTGAGCTAAGTGGTGTGAAAGTTATAACTACATAGGCATTGGTATGAATTCTCAATAAGAATGCAATTGAACAGTCAAGTGCAGTGTTCATTTTTGATATCTTTTATTTTGCAGCTGGGCCAAAGGCACATGATGTATATAATTAGTTTATGTTTACATAGTAACATATAGGAAATATCTCTGCACTTGACTGTACTTGAATTCTGAGCATTATTTATACTTGTAAAATGATGATATATAAGTGAATTTTGTGCTCTTGTGTGTATTTTGTTAAGGAAAATAAAGATAATCTGGCAGCAGTTTCTTTTTATTAAATATCTAGACTTCTTCAAACAGTATTTTGGTGGATGACTTGGCTACTTGACAAATCTTAGTAGAAAGAGCTCACAACACAATAAATCTGTAGATTCTGCTTAGCAAATTATGATGCTTTTATTCAGACTTGTTGCCTTCCACATTCAGGGAAATAGTGACATTTAGAGATTCTGATCAGAGGTTAGGTTTTTCTGATTTGGGAACATCTTAGGCCAATTTGTAATTTTTAACTTTCAGAAACAAATAAGTTTTGTGAGAACAGGCAGTTTCTCGAAGTTCATTGGATTTCATATTTGTACTAAGGAATAACTGGGAAAAATTTTTTACCCAGAACTGTAATTCTTGGAGCTTAAATACAGTGTGATTATCTTTTATAGCGTCCTTTTATCTTTCTTCTCCAATGTTGAAAAAAATTGAAATCAAGTTATGCCAAAGGGAGGAATATATCATACCTTTGTAAGAATGGTGTGTCTAGCTAATGTTTCAACATTATACATAGCTTATTAAAAATCAATAAATATTTTTTAGCATTTAATAATTTATTTTTACAATTTAGTATCTTGTATATGATAGGTATTTTTAAGAAACCCAGTCTATTAATAGTTTCAGGCATCTTGGTATAGTGACCAGAGTTTTTAAGCATACAGAATTGGGCTTAAATTCTAGGTCTTCAGACTTGGCCGAGTCACCTAAACTCTCTGAGATGGTTTTCTCATCTGTAAAATGGGAAGCAGAATACCTATTTTTCAGGGATAATTTATGTACTGTGCCTAGCTCACTGCTTGATAATTATTAATAATAGATACTAAGTAAATGGTAGCATTTGTTATTATAGACAGCTTTGTGAAATATGGGCCATAAATTCTTCCTCTTGCAGATAAGGAAATCAAAAAAATAATATGAACATATAATTCAGCTGTTCAGAATCAAGCCCAAGTTTTCCTCATTAACTTTTCTTTATCATATGTATGTATATAAATATATGTGAAGGAAACAGGAAACTGAAACTATGAAATATTTTTTTAAATCTTTTTTTAAAAAAAGAATTTAATCAATTTTTTTGTATGTTATTGGCCCATAGACATTTTAGTTAGACATCTTATAGAGTCTTGTTATAGAACGTTCAAATTCTGATGTACATTGCTAGAAAATGAGTACCTCAGAGAAATATAATTTTATGATAGAATCAAGCAGATTTGAGAAATATCTGAAAGAAATACGGAGGAAGGGTAAAAGGGGATTAGTAAAATTAGTACAGTAGGTAACATGCTTATAGTCATGTAGTATCATTTAAAATGGAAAAGTTTTTTCTGATATTGTTATAATAAACAGTTAATTGTTGAAAGAGTAGTAAAATTTCCTATTTCTGACTATTCAGACTAGTATAAATGAGGAATGCCAGACTACTAAGTACTATTAGAGTGATCCGAACTTCCTTACTTGCAAATGTTTAACAGGTCATCATCTAAACTCTACTCACTATATCCTAAGCGTGATCTACAAATGTGATCCAGCTTCTCTCTCCATCCCTCCTCCATTGTTGTGCTGTAGCCACATGGGCCTCTTTTCAATTCTCTGAGCAATTCTCTGAGCCCTTTCTTGCCTTTGGTTTCAGCTTAAATTTTCCCCTCCTCAGAGAGCTGCCCTCCCAAACTCCCTGTCTAAAGCTGGCCTCTGCCTTGTACTATCATGCCTCTCTATCTCTGCTCACAGGCCTCATCACAATTTTCAGGTGTTTTATTTGTTTACTGTCTGTCTTCACAACATAAAGTCTGTGTGTGCAAGTATCTCATTTTTCTTACACGTCTGTATCTCGTGGGCCTAGCACAATGTTTGACACATATTCATTATTGCAAATAAATAAGTTTGTTGCCAAATCCAGTGAAAACTCAGTTCTTAACTTGTTTCACTGCTTGGCAGGATTGAGATTGTTGAGTACTCCCTCTTTTTTGAAACACTTTTTTTCTTTTGTCTTTTGACATTTCACACTATTCTCTTACTTCTCTGGCCTCTTTCTCTCAGTGTACTTTGCAGGTTTCTCTTCCTGTGCCCATCCTTTAAATATTGGTGTTCCTTAGGCTCTACCTAGTGTCATTGTTTCTTCACTCTGCATATTCTTTCTCTAGAGACTCTCACCAATACCCATGAACTTAATTACCATCTGTCTCTCTGAATCTCAAATCTCCAGCCTTGATCTGTGTCCTTCACTTCAGAGCTGTATATTCACCCATTTACTGGCATATCTCACAGTCAGTATATTCAAGAATGAACACTGTCTTTTCCTTCAAATCTTCAGAACCTTCAAACCTCCTGTGTTTCTCATCTCATCCAAGTCAGAAATTAGAGTCTGTAAATTCATCCTTTTCCTTATGTCCAAACTGTCAATTCCTGTGTCCTAAATATCTTCCAGTTATATTATCATTTCTCCATCCCATTCACATTACATTAATAATAATAATAAACATTTGCATTTTTATTCTGTGACAGGCAACATACTAACTGCTGTATACTTAATATTTTACTCTTTGGCAAAAATCCTGTCAAGATTTTTATCTGGATTATAGAAGACAAAACTGAGATGAAGAGAGAGTAAGTGTCTTAGTTCATTTTATGCTGTTTTAACAGAATACCACAGACTGGATCGTTTATAATGAACAAAAATTTATTTGGCTCACAGTTCTGGAGGCTGGGAAGTCCAAGAGCATGGTGCTAGCATCTGGCAAGGGCCATCATGCTGCTTCATCCCATGGCAGAAGGCAGAAGGGCAAGAGAGGGGAAGAGTGAGCAAGAGATTGAATTTATAGCCTCAAGCCCTTTTATAATTGGCATTAATGCAGCCCTCATGACCTAAACTTTGCCCATTAGGCCCCGTCTCCCAACTCCATTGCATTGGGGATTAAGTTTCCAACATGCTTTTTGGGGGTACACATTCAAGCTATAGCAGTAGGCAACTTGCTCAAAGTTGTACACCTGTAAGTGGAAAATCTGGGATTTGAATGCAGGCAAATGACTTCAGAGACCTTACTCTTAATTGCTGTTGTACTGCCTTCTAATTTGGGCCTCCATCATTTCCACTTGACAAAGCTGTCCCTTACCTGGGTTCTGTCTCCAATCTTGCATACTTGCTGTCTATTCTGTCACTGCAGCCTGAGTGAGTTTTCAAAAATGGAAAACGAATCATGCCACATCATTGCTTAGACCCTTAATGACTCCTCACTGTTCTTGAGATGAAGGGCAAACTTAGTATTATGGCCTAGAAAACCCTGCATAATTTTGTTCCTAGTTACCTCTGGCATCTTTGCGTACCACAACTACTACCACTGCCACCTCCCCTTTGCCACAGTTTTAATGTAGCACATTTTTAATGTAGCTATACTAATCTATACTAATGATTTTTGGGCTTCACATATGCAAAGTCTTTTCTAATCTCCTAGCCTTCTTGAGCTCTTCCCCTGCCTGAGATATCCTCCCACTTACAAAGACACTGGGGCACTCAATAAAAATAGTTGTTGAATTGAATTGAAATAGTTCCAGTTAGAATCCAAGTTTGGAAATTTTGCTACTTGTTGTTAAATATGCCTTTTATTCTTGAAATTGTATCAGGGGAGTTATAGCTTGGTGTGTGTGTGGGTGGGGATATGTGTGGGAAAGAGAGAGAGCTGTTTTTTTGGGTTTTTTTGAGACAGGGTCTTGCTCTGTCGTCTGGGCTAGAGTGCAGTTGTGTCATCATAGCTCACTGCAACCTCAACCTCCTGGGCTCAAGTGATCCTCCTACCTCAGCCTCCCGTGTAGCTGGGACTATGGGTGCGTGTCACCATGTGCAGCTAATTTTTCTATTTTTTTGTGAAGATGAAGTCTCACTATGTTGCTTAGGCTGGTCTCAAACTCCTGGACTCAAGCAATACTCTCACCTTGGCCTCTCAAAGCGCTAGGATTACAGGCATGAACCACTGCACATAGCTAAGAGATTTCAATTATATGATTTTCATTAAATACTGTATGCTGAGTTTCAGAAAAGCTAAATTACTTATACATAGTCATAGGGGTAGCAGACACCTGAGCCAAGCCAGAACTCAGATCTCAACTCTTAATGCAGGATACTTTATATTGAACCACTGATTTTATACTGTTTCTCAGTACTATAGTGTTAGAGTTTGTTTAAGATTACTTAAAAAATACAAGTTTACTTCTATTTCCAGATAACAGCAGCTACTTATCTCTCTTAAAACTTTTTTCTTACAGTATTACTTTACAATATTATACTGTTTTACAGTATTATTTGTATTTGTGTACAAACCAGCTAGTTGAAGGGTCAAAGAATGAAGATAATTTATGAATTATGAATAGCTATTTTGAAATGATCATGGAGAACAGAGCTGCTTTAGAAAACGGGGAGAAAATAAAGTAGTAAGTTACTATTTGGTATAATTTCAATTCATTTTAAAAATTATAGATGAGATCTAAACATAGTTAATGAACTAAAGAGTTATTAAAAATAATTCAAGTACTTATGTAAAAATGAACTAAGGTAAAGATGGTTGTGAATTGATGATCTGCTAAATCTTATAGTTTTGTAATTTGACTTGTTCTGAATTATTAAAGTTCTAAATATATTAATTATACTGCTCAATAAGTAAATATATTCAGTCTCTGAATTTAGACAAATATATAAGTAAAGTACATTTGTTAGAATACAAACATAAGAATAAAAATTAAAATGAGTACAGAATTAAAGCCTTGTTAAGTTATATCAATCTATAAACTATTAATTTGTCTCAGCCTAATATTTTTCTTCCTCAGAAACTAATCCACATTTTCTACTTCAATACTATTTTTAAATGGTGTTTTAAAAATTGCATAATTTATTAGACAGTAGTTATCCCCCAATTGCCCTTTATCAGTTTGTCTTTGTGTAAAACTTAGATTCCATTTAATTTTCCATTCTTTCTCCTCCAGAGCTCCCGTTATACGTGGTTTAATTTATACTATTCATGGACGTTAGCAGAAGAAAACACTATCCAGTTATACAGTTCTATATTATTTGAATGCTTTTTAAAACCTACATTTTCTGCTTTGTGCATTTTTAAAAAGTATTTATATCTTCCTTTTTCTTTGGCAGCAATATTGATAGAAGTTGGAAGTACACTGGGAAGATTAAAAAGTGTTCTTAAAAAATCTCCCTCGTAAATTAGATTTTTAAGTTCTTAGTCCAGGATTCTGTGAGAATAGGCCAAATTTTCAGCTGCCAAAGACTTTTACCAGATCCCTGGCAGTTGATTTAGGAAAACTGGGAAAAATCATTTACTTCCATGAAAAGAAATATCTTTGTCTTAGTCTGATTTTGAAAGGTGAAGAAAGTGGGGAATTAAATGAACATTTTTTGAATACCTTCTCTTGACCAGGCACTGTGCTCTAGGTACTTTCACACAGTTCATACAACTGTGTGAGGAGATAGAATCCTATCAAAGAGATTAAATTCATTCCCCAAGACTATTTAGTTTATGGATGTTTCATTTATGGATGTTGTAAATGGAATCTGAAGCTAGGATCTTTAAGTCCTTGTTCTTTTCACTACCTATGATCCCTCTCCTTTGGTAGCTGAAAAAAATAGATTAATGCTTTTTTGGGCTTCTCATGTTTTTGTGATAACTCAAATGTTACTTCTTCAGTGCAGTTTTCCCTTACCCTAAGACTTGCCAGACTCTTCACTCACACACCCTCCCCTTGAAATTCCTTCATATGTTATCTCCTGTACCAGACTATGAACTCATTGAAGGCAGGACCATATCTGTTTTTGCTCATCATTTTATTCCCAGTGTCCAGCATACAGAAGACACTTAATATCTGTTGAGTAGGTAGTATGCACACACACAGACCACATAGAGTGGTAAATATTGATGTAGACTTAGTGCAGATTTTATAGTGTGGGGAATTTTGCAAATCTCAAAAGTTTTGAATTTTTGAGTAGGGAAAGAGCCAAGTAACTTGTTCCTCACAGTTTAAGCAAAGTCCAGTTGGTTCCTCTGTCTCTTTTTAATCCACTTTCCACATTGCTATTGGAGCTTTCTAAAACATAAATCTTTGAAAATATTCTAGGGCTCATTTGTGTATTGCAGACTCCTTAGGTAGCTTGCAAGGAAGCCCTTCAGAATCAAAAATCCACCTTTCCAGCCTATTTCTCAGTATGCTCTTTTATGCTCTGGCCACAGATGGATATTTCACACTTCAAAGAGATGTCATGCACTGCACTGCCCTTGTATGATGCTATTCTTGTTAAACTCTCATTTCTTTAAGACACAGCTTTATCTGTAATCTTCTGAGTGACATCTTCGTCAACTTTCCTAAGCAGTTATTTGCTTTCTTTGTTCCCCTTGTACTTTATATGCTTTGTGTGTAACTTGTGGTCTCCTGACCTCTTGTTATTTGTTTGCTATCGCCCTCATCTGACTGTGAACACTGAAGATAGGCCATCTTTCTCAATTTTTATTTTCCAACTCTGGCTCTCCTCAAACAAAATAACATGAAATAAAACAAAAACAAAACCTGGCATGGTGCCTGCTACATGTATGTTTAGAGAGTGGATTCATATGAATAAGTTTTAGATCTGATTTTGTCAGCACCAGTGGTTAGTGTGCTACTTGTACCTGAAACTCCTACAAATAAAGAAATTGGTGCTAGAAAGTGAGAAGGACTAGCTAAAGATGTAAGAATCTTGCAACTGTGAGCACATTGACGGTGGGAGGATTCATTCATTTTGTGCTCTCAGTGCTTGACATAGGAGAAGCTCAATCAATAACCATGGATGAACTGAACTGGAGATGACCTCAGAGCACGTGTGCTAGGGTGGGATTATAGTGCAGGAGCTCTTCCCTAATTCAAATAATCCATGATTTGGATAAAGTTTCTAGATTGTACATAAAATAGTTTGGGTTTGTTTAACAAACTTCCATTCTTGAAACTCCCAATACCCCACACTCCCTACTCCCATGAATACCTATGGAATGGGGAATTTAAAAATATCTTTTTGTTTTTGTGTTGATTTTTATTCATTGATTTGTGACCCATGTAGTGTTATAATTGACGTTAAGTTAGAAATCGTCTGGATAAAGTTGCTGCTTTTCTTGACATCTGTATCTGGTGGGACCCGGACACACACACACATACATGCACACACATACATGCAAGAAATATAATTTAAGAATATTTTCTCTTTCAGTATATATAGGCCATAGGAATTCAGACCTTAAAGTTGAATACTTGCCTCAAAAAACCATTAAAAGGAAATGTATACTGTACACGGCAAGTATAATATAATTAAAACATGCACTAGTGTGGTATATTTTATGAATTATGGTCAATCAAGTTGTTGTGTTTCTAAAAATGAAACTGGCTACTGGTGCCTTGTTGTCTATAGCAAGAATTCTAAAGGCTTTGCCTACCTGCCAAGAGTTGACACATTTTTAAAAATTACGATGGTTTGCTTTTTAAAAAACTTTTTTCTAGCAACAAAAAGGAATTAATATATTTGGGATGAACTTGTATTCTCAATATGAATGTTCACATAGCCAAAGAATACATGAATTTTAAGAATAACATGCTGTGAATTTTATAAAGTAAATTGAGTACAGACAAATAAAATTGATACGCTGGAGATATATTTTGGGTGGATGTTATGGGTTCTTCCTGATCCTTTTCAGCACTATTTTTTCTGTTGATTTTTGAAGACCTGGATTCTTTTTGCATGTCTGTATGATCTTCTCTTCATTAAGGCAATCTTCTATAGTTAGACTTGATGATATTAAATTATATTTTGTTTATTTCAAAACAACCACAATTGCTATTGAAAAAAGGGGGGGATGTTTTCTTTCCTGCTGTTGACCCCCATACCCTGACCACCAAAGGAGAGAACAGCACCTCTTCATGTTTTAGTAGATTCTGATAAGAACAATTTATCTACCCAGAAAATAATTGTATGCAATAGTCTGAAGCCAGCATGTAAACGTCCAACACTCATTTTAGGTCAGGATGGCACAGGACTGCTAATTGTGTGTTGGCACAGTAGTGCTGTGTATTTGGAGTTGAAAGAGGAGAATGGGAAGCAGATGCTTTGCCTCCCATTAAAGAAGCTGAATTTGGGGCTGCTTCGTTCCAGATGAGTAACAAGAGGTCTGGTGGCCGACACTTCTGTTTTTAACAGTGCCTTCAATAGGCATGTAAACAATTCAGTTTGTGCATTATAGGTTTTATTGTCTCTAAAGAGTGATTTATGTCCTTATTTCTGCATTATTGTCCACCAGGTACTGCCCTCTGTCAGTGGGCCTGCACTATCTAATTTTTCAGACCTTTGTCTTCATTAGTACAGCAATTTTAGCTTGTGATCATTGTACTAGAACTCATTGATAAGCTAAGACAGTATGAGATTCATAGTGCTGACATCTAACCTTGCCCCTGGCTTCTTGACCCTTCTGCTTCCGAAACATGGATTCATTTTTTTTTTTTAACCCAAGGTAGAACTCCATCTATTTTTCACACACATTGTGGGCAGTTTAAAGGTTGGTCAGAATCAAATATTGTGCTTTCAAATTTGATAATGTATGAGTACGGAAGTATGACCTTTGATGCATAGTCATACATCAACATGACATGAGCAGTAAATGCAGCAATTACCTTTACTGCATTGAAATGGTGCTTTAGTTTTCATCTTCAGAACAATTATTGCAAAAACAAAAACAAAAATGCATTTAAGTTCTAGTTATGAAATTTCTTAAATTATGTATCTTTAGAAATAGTCCTAATTTATATATTTATTTCCAACATGAGTTTGGTTCTTGTAAGATACAATACTTCACTAACAAAGGATGTTAATTGTTCTGATAATATTAGGCAGATTGATATAAAGCTACTTTGTGTTTTATGAATAGGTTATTTTTCAAGAGAAGTAAACAGGGTTCCAGTACAAAAGAGTTTTACCATCTGTGTTTTAAAATATATTAACATCTGTGCTTAGTAGTTATCTAAAGGAATATTTAGTGATGACAAGGGCCTTTATGTTGTGGCAACACACAGCTGCATATAGCTTCTGCCACTGTCTAGGGGATTGTTGCCCCAGCGTGTTCATTTATTCATTCATTTCTTTAATGAATGCCTTCTACGTACCAGGCATTAAAGATATAAAATGAATGCGACATGGACCCTACTCTCAGGGAGTTCACAGTAGATGCATTTAGTCTACTAGTTCAGTTCAATCTTGAGAAGTCCCAAGATGAAAACGTAGCAAGTTCATTTAGTAAGTGCTAAGTGAAGTGTGCATTGGACTTAAAATCAGGAGACCGGGTTTGCATTTTGGCTCTGCCACGTTCCAGCAATACGACCTTGTGGGGAAGTTATATAATTTCTCTGAACCTTAGTTTCCTTGACTATAAAAAAAATATGTAGTACACAGAGCTGCTATGAAAAGAAAGTGAAAGGGTATGTCTAGGCCATGTCTGGTCCAGGATGGGAAACTTCCTTTTCTACTTCCCATCCTTCCTTTATCTCTCTCTGCAACTATCAGTCTGACAGTTTACTATTTCTCTGTAAATTCCTCTTTTTCTGGTATAAAGGTTGTTAACAGGGATTCAGGGAGTCCAAGGGCCTCTGGAAATTGCAGAAGTGTGTATGTGTGCATGCACATTTCTTCAGGAAGAGAAAATATAGCTCCCATCTAATTTTCAGAGGGGACCATGAGTCAATAGAGGAGAAATGTTGTAGCTGTATTCTAGGAGAGTAGCTAACTATCAAAGATATTACTTATCATTACTCTAATATTTGGATTGATGATGTAAAAAAAAAATCGATTGAACCTCAAATACCCTTTCTTCAGGCATTAAAGAATCCTTCAAAGTATTCTCATGGCCAGAAGCCATACTGTCAGGTACAAAAGAAGCAATGCTACACTAGCAAAATTAATATAAACATGCATTTAGTGCATGGGTCTTGAGTTTTTAGACTTCTGATAGCTTTATCAATGATAACTTTCAAACGCGAGACTAGCATAAAACTTGTCAGGTTAGTGAAGGCAAATTTTGGAAATAAGATGGGAATATTATAAGGAATCGTACGTGTCATACTGGATTTGATATTATAAATATTATATTTCTACCCCCCAGCTTATTCTTTGTCTCCCGGTCTCCCCCTCCCAGGAAGCTCCTGCTTATGTAATGGTGTCATAAAATTAGTTTTTTTCACCAATGTCTGCCCATTTTTCTCTGTCTTGGTTTTTAATGTTAGAAATCTAAAGCACAATGATAAAAGTTTTGAAAAGCTATTTTACTGCATTCTATCATTGTAACACATTGTTTTCTCTTCCTTAGGTTTCCTTTGAGTCTTTAGTCCTTTTAGCTCATATGCTTTATATATTGATATGTACACAATCGTATTTTTAAGCCAAAACTGTGTCTGAGTGAGGTACTGTGTGTGTGGGATCACACTTGCTTCTTGTAGCTCCTCTCACATGAACTGCCATTAGCAAACTCAAGAGTCATTACTGACTACTTGGTGTCATTTGAAGCCATGTGGACATCTGGTCGTCGGGAAGAGATCGGAACCCTTTAACTTACTTTTTACAGACCACAGAGCAGCTGTCAAATGGTAATGAGTTTTTTCACCCACATACGCAGTCAGGCTGAGGGCTTAGATGCCTAGTCTCAATCATTTCTCTAATATCTCCTCATTAATTTCTTCCACAGAATGGATTTTGAGTTTGAGTTTGCATGTTTTCACTGTAGGTCAAAACCTGTTGCATGGTAAAATGAAGTTCATCACAGAGTTATTAATGATAGTGAAAAAAATAGGTGATCAAAATGTTCAGGAATGAGGGGGGGTGTTTAAATAATGCATTTAAAATACTTTTGAAGTTTTAAAAAATGGGAGAAAAGTAGATATACGTTACACAGTATATACAACCTGGTCTTATATGTGACCATACATACACACATGTATTTAATATATGTATGTACATATATATAAAGAACTAGAATATGGCAATGTTTTAACTGATTATATTTTAGTTATAGGATATGGGTTACTTTTTTCCCTGTCCTTTCTAAATTGAATATCAAAGATGTATATTACTTTCAAAAATTCTAATTTTTTAAAGCAAAAAAAATCTAGAATAATAATCTACAAAAAATCACTATGTTACAGAAAGATTTCTAATTCAAGTTAATAGTTCACATATTTCTAAATTCAGAAAATTTCCATATGTGCAAAGTCTTTTGGGAAAGAGTTGACTTAAATTCAGCTTCAAAAGGGAGAGAGAATCAAAGACTAGAAGAAGGGAAAAAAAAGTTTATCTGAGCAGTAAAAATATAGGAACCTCATTACCTTGGAAATAGAGAAGAGGAATGAATGCTTTATGAATGATATGGGCTTAAAAATTAGGAAGGAATGTGAGAAGTTCAGATAATTTTTTTTCTTCCAGCAGTTTAAATAAAGCTCTCTCAGCTTGTAAAGTAGTATGAAAACTCCCTGCACACATTTACATATTTTCTCTACCTCTCTTTATATGCACATATATAGACATACACAGCTCATTAATTCCTTTAATTAAGAGAAATGAATCAAGGCTTTTGTCTTCTAATAAGTACTTGCTTTGTTATACTCAGTATGGCACCATAATCTTTGATCTTCCCTTAATATATTTCTTTGGAAATCTCACAACTAAGTTCATACCGAGACTGCTTCTTATGGATGTTCAAATAATTTCCTAAACCTAGGTTCTGACACACATTTAAAAAGGATCACAACACAGCATGTTAGTGCAGTTTGGTCTAGAATTATCTTGTGACAGCAATTATACCAAGATCTGATTCAAGCTTCACAAATCGAGAATTTGTGATAATTTGTAATAGAGGTGAGAATGAATTTCACTATTTAGAAGATTAGAATTCAGGTAAATTTATAGTATATGTGAGGCTTTATAGAAATATTTATTTAAGAGGTAGTTATTTTAAATGTCTAATTACACATGGCAGCATAAGTGGAGGCCACTCTGATGTGCTGGTTTCCTATGGGAGAAACCATAATTGACCAAATGCTTAATATATACCAGTGTGCTATAAGACAGTTTATAGAAATAGTGTCATCTGAGCCTTAGGAGGAGTCTTTGAAACAGATGATTTTCATCCCTATATTGTAGATAAGGAAGCTGAAGTTCAAAGTCCAGTAACTCATCCAAGGTCACTAAGCTAGTAAATGGCAAAGGCGGGATTTGAACCTAGCTTGATCTGATTATCAAGCCCATAAATATTTCACTGTATCACACAACTTCCATTCTTATGCATCTGTTAAAGTTGGCTTTTTACCAGCAACACCTCTCTTTACCTTATGTACTTTACAGTGATTAAAATATCCTGTAAAAATGTCCCATAGTAATATTTTGTTCAATATTTTGAAGAAATGAAGACTATCCTGAAAAGTGCCTTTAGTAAGATGACCACCCTTTAGGTTGGCCTGATTTTATGAAGCACTATTGGAGATTTTACTATTATTTAAGAACCTGAAAAAGAATATCATACCATTTGCTGGCTTCTCCTCCACTTATTAAGGAGCACTGTGCATTTTTTTCTGCTTTCACCATTGACTGTGATTCTTTTGTGATACCATGCAGAGTGGAGTTGATTTGAAATGACAGCAGAAAAAATGTGCATAAATTTCATTTCTATTCTTGGCACTAAGTGAATTTTTAAAATCAACATCTAATTTCTTTGATTCTGTGCCATTTAAAAAATTGTTTCTCCAATGAGATTTTCATTGAAAACATTGAAAAAAATCTATTTTTTGTTTATCAAAATGTTTGTTCTAAATACACATCAAATGCTGGTTTGGTTTACACAAAAGATACAGACTTCTTCCTTGACCAGATGTTCACCAGGGGACTGTCTCAGGTACTGAGTGAGTAGAAAAACACACTGTTTTTCCTCTGCTCTCACACCACAACAATCAATACAGAAGACTTCTGTGACCGAATATGTGAGGGGTTTTCCCCCTGTACCAAGCAAGCAAGCAATTCTGCAGCAGACATCATCTGGGTGTCCTCCGATTCAATTCAGGCACTATCTGCCTGGAGATAGCCTCAGATCCCAAAGGGTGAGGGCTTAGTCCCCAAGACTGCCCCCCTCAAGACACCAGTCACAAGTCTGGGTCTCTAGAACTTCTGACTGACTGGCTTCAAGTTGGGGTTCCCCCTCTTTGGGTTTGATTAATTTGCTAGAGCAGCTCACAGAACTTAAGAAAACTTACTTATGTTTATTGGTTTATTATAAAGAATATTACAAGGGATACAGATGAAGAGATGCATAGGGTGAGGTATGGTAGAAGATGCACAGAGCTTCCACTTCCTTCCTGGATGCTACCTTCCAGAAATCTCTATGTGTTCGGCAATCTGGAAGCTCTCTCTACCCAGACCTCTTGGGCCTTTTATAGAGACTTCATTGGATAGGCATGATTGAAGCATGGGAAAGCATGTATTAATATAGTTGTGACTGGACAAAAAGGGTATGACCTAATATTAATAGACTGAGTGCGGAACCAGGAAGGCCTGACTCTTCAGATTCTTCTTGGCCTCTCTGTGTAGCATTTCTTCCTCATAGGTATGGGGCAGGACCCCTTCTGAAATGAGGGTCTTTTGACCTACAATCAGACCAGGTAGGTCAGAGAATTTCTTCATAGGCAGCTCCAAGACAGAAAGGCAGAAGTTTATATTTTTAGTTTCTATGGCCTGCCGTGGGAAGAAATAATAAGTGGCTATGGGAGTTATAATCCAGGAACACTGGACAAAACCCAATATGTATGTGTGTGTGTATATATATACACACATGTGTGCACACACACACACACACACACACAGATACCTTCAACTCTCCACTTAGAACTGTGTTTGGCAAATAGAAGTTCTCCATGCATGTTTGTTGAATTAAATTTTTTCTTAGCAGGACACTGTGTCCTGATATTAGATTTTCACCTCCTCTGAAATTTGGAGTACATGACCCACATGAAGAAATCTTGACTTTGGATTTCTTTATGCCTCTAGGTTTTCTACTGTGGCATAGTAGAAGCCAGGGAGAGAAAGGTGTAGACTCTGCTACCCACAGCTTCTATCCACTGAGGCACAGGCTTTGACGACCACCTGATTTTCTCAACCTAATTTTTGGTTAGAGGCACTGGCCCCACCCATAAAAGTCAGCTGCCTTCTCTAGCCCCTTACCCCTTCCTTCCTTGTGCATGCTTCCTTGGTGACCATCCTGCACTAACCTGGCACCTTCATCCCCAGTACTTTGCGTGTCTTTTCGTTGCATTTGGGGTCAGTATCAACATTTACGTTAGTTCTTTATTGGCTTTTCCATGTGGTTTTCATGACTCTTCTCTATTAGATGTAATTCCTGCACTGTGATAGTTCTATTCACAAAGAACATGCATTCTACAAACTTCTATGAACATATTTTGCTGTCCAACAACATTGCCAGGTATTTGATAAGGTAGATAAGGAAGTGGTTCAGGGCTATGAGACTCAGCCCTGCCAGGAAGGTCAAGAGGAGAGTGATGAGGCCAGAGCAATTAAGCCAGAGAAAGAAAGAAAGGGCATCCAAATTGGAAAGGAAGTAGTCAAATTAGCCTTTCCAGAAGACATGATCTTATATTTAGGAAAGCCTAAAGATGCCACCAAAAAACTGTTAGAGCTGATAAGAAAATTCAGTAAAGTTGCAGGATATAAAATCAACATACAAAAATCAGTAGCATTTATATATGCCAATACTGAACAATCTGGAAAAGAAATTAAGAAAGCAACCCCATTTACAATAGCTATAATACAAAGAACATGAAATACCTACAAATTAATTTAACCAAAGAAATGAAAGATCTATTCAAGGAAAACTATAAAACACTGATGAAAGAAATTGAAGAGGATGCAAAAAATGGAAAGATGTTCCATGCTCATGGATTAGAAGAAATAATATTGTTAAAATGTCAATACTACTTAAAGCAATTTACACATGCAATCCCTATCAAAATACCAATAACATTCTTCACAGAAATAGGAAAAGCAATTATAAAATTAATATGGAACCACAGAAGACCCCAAATAGTCAACGCAAATCCTGAGCAAAAAGAACAAAGCTGGAGGCATCACACTACCTGACTTCAAAGACATACTAACCAAATTAGCATGGTACTGACATAAAAACAGACACATACACCAATAGAACAGAATAGAGAATCCAGATATAAATCCACATATTTATAGCCAACTTATTTTCAACAAAGTCACCGAGAACATACAATGGGGAAAGGACAATCTCTTCAATAAATAGTGCTGGGAAAGCTGGGTAACCATATGCAACTAGACCCCTATCTTTCACCATATACAAAAATCAAATCAAAATGGATTAAAGACATAAACCTAAGACCTGAAACTATGAAATTACTTGAAGAAAACATTGGGGAAATGCTCCAGGACATTGGTCTGGGCAAAGATTTTTTGTGTAAGACCTCAAAAGCACAGGCAACATAAGCAAAAATGGACAAATGGGATCACATCAAGCTAAAAAGCTTCTGCACAACAAAGGAAACAATAAAGCAAAGAGCCAACCCACAGAATGAAAGAAAATATTTGCAGACTATCCATCTGACAAGGGATTAATAACCAGAATATATAAGGAGCTCAAACAACTCAATAGCAGAAAAAAAAAAAAGAAAAAAATTAAATAAATAAATACATTTAAAAAACCCAACCCCTCCCCCACATAAATAATCTAATTTTAAAACAGGCAAAATATCCAAATAGACAATTTTCAAAAGAAGATACACAGATGGCCAACAGGTACATGAAAAATGCTCAATGTCGGATAAAAAATGGCGGTGTGATAGGGTCCTCCCACCATACCGCTCCCAGGAAAGGAGGTGAAGAACGCCAGCGGCTGCCTGCGAGCATGGACCGCTCACTCCGAAAACAGCATTGCGAATTACAGAGAAGCAACGCCGAATGCCCAGCCCAAGAAAACAGGCACAAAATTTTCACAAAGATCGGAGGGCGCACGGAGCACAATAGAGCCCAGAGCGCAGGAAGGACGCGCTCGCCAGGTCGGTGGCGCAGCGCGACCTGCCCCCCAAGCGGTTACGCGCCTCCCCATACACGCAGTCAGGGACAAGCCCAGAGTTGGGACAGAGCGGTTGCTCGGGCCGGCGAGCCCTGTGGAGAGGAGGAAGTAGCCGGAGCCAGACACAACTCGCAGCTACGATATACAGAGACTGCCAAGGGCTGGGGAGGAACTGGGCGGGGACCGAGATTCAGCTTCCCGGGACAGTGCGCGGGAACCCGCAGGCCGGCACTGCGCCACTAGAAGTCAGAGGGACTGGGCCCAGGAGTTTAACGGAGAGCGGGACGCGCCCTTAGAGGTTGCTTACAACTACCGGCGGAGAAAAACTGCGCTCCCGGCGCGATCGGAGCCCGGCTGTGGCCAGGCTGGCGGCGGCCGCCATCTTTACAGCCGCCCGCGCGGAGCCGTGAGCCGCGTCTCTAGCTCCGCCCCGCCCCGGCCCAGGGCTCATCCGCTGGGGTGAGACAGGCTTTGCCTGTGGTGGCCAGGGACAGCGGCATCCGTGGGTTCCAGGTGGGACGAGATCCCGGAACTGTAGAGGTGGGACCTTTGAGTATTGGAAACAGTTTGCAGCTCGTCCATCTGGTTCTGCTACCCCGGCTCTGGCCTCCGACAACTCCGCTCCGTGCCGGTCCTAGTGCCCGCCCCTCAGGTCCCAGCCCTCCTGTACCCCAGAGATCGCTCATTTTGAAGGTTGCTGGCCATAGTGACTCATTAGGTATAACTGCTGGTTCCCATGACAACCAAATACCTCAAGAGCCACAGGCTGAACCAGAGCAGCTCCCCATAATCCTGCCCACTTCAATAGGGAATTTCGCGCCACCCAAGAGTGCTTCCAGCTGCCACTACTCCCCCCTCCCCGTGGGAACATCCCCCCGGTGGAGACTGCTGGGGATAGAGACGGCCACCTGCCTCGCCTTGAGGTCTAGTGGTGGAAAAGGGGTACACAATTGGAGATCCCCCTATCAACCAGTTTCACGCGGAGACACACATCAGAAGGGCAACCACACGTGGCTAGATGAGCAACCTCTGAGCTGTGTAAAATTTTCCCAACTCAGCTCTCACACTGCAGCCAAAGGAAATTGTGTTTCTACCAGAACCTCAGGAAGAGCAGGGTCAAAGTAACCCCTAGGAGCTACAAGACCCCTCCCAAAGCACAGGGCTTTCGCATACCCCAACTGGGGAATCAGAGTCTGCCACGGACATAACAGAATACCTAGCTAATAGGGAGCGGAGGACTCATATTCTCAAGTACAATCCATTAGCTCAGAGCCCAAGCTGGGAGGTCATTCTCACCACACTCCACTGGGAAGAGGAGAAGTCCACAGGTCAGAGTTAACTCAAGATCCAACAAACTTGCTAAAATACACCTAAGGCAATACAGGCCACTACTTCTCTCCCTGGCTTTGCCAAGGAAAAATAATTGTGGGCCTGGTGACAGGGCCATAAACTAGCTCTAACACCCCCAGCTCTCGACCAAGAGACCAGATGAGAAAAAACCAGCGAAAGAACTCAGGGAACATGAAAAATCAGAGTGAAAAGTCACCCCCAAAAGAAATTATCAGTTCCTCAGCAATGGATACCAACCCAAATGAAATGGGTAGAATGACAGAAGAGGAATTTCGTTTATGGATTATAAGAAAGCTCAATGAAATTCAAGAGAAAATTGAATCCCAGCACAAAGAAACCACAAGAAAAATGCAAGAAATGAATGAAAAATTCTCCAAAGAAATAGAAATATTACGGAAAAATCAAATAGAAATCCTAGAAATGAAAGAAGCATTCAAGGATCTACAAAACACAGTGGAAAGCCTTAAGAATAGGCTGGACCATGCAGAGGAAAGAATTTCAGAGCTAGAAGACAGCTCCTATGCACTAAATAAATCAGCTGAAGAGAAAGAACACAAAAACAAGAGACAGGAAAAAAGCATACAAGAAATGTGGGATTATGTAAAGAGGCCAAACATAAGGATCATAGGTATCCCTGAGGGAGAGGAAGAAAATTTGCATGGGCTGGAAAATTTATTTGAAGGAATAATAGAGGAAAATTTCCATGGCTTAGCCAGAAATCTCGACATCCAAGTACAAGAAGCACACAGGACTCCTGGGAGAGTCAACGTGAAAAGGCATTCACCACGCCACATAATTATTAGACTGACCAAAGTAAACACAAAAGAGGCACTCCTCAGAGCTGTAAGACAAAAAAAGGAGGTAACCTACAAAGGGAAACCCATCAGATTAACTGCAGATTTCTCAACTGAAACCTTACAAGCCAGAAGGGAATGGGGAGACATCATCAATCTCCTAAAAAACAAAACAAGGTCAACCCAGAATTCTGTATCCTGCCAAACTAAGCTTCTTAATGAGGAGAAATAAAGACCTTTCCAGATAAGCAATCACTGATAGAATTTGCGAAATCCAACCGGCTTGCAAGAAGCTAACCTGCATTATCACTAACCACGCAACAGACACCCACCTATGTAAATATGCAAAGGCTAAAACCAGAAACCAGATTCCACAATGACGAAGAGCGTAAAACAAAGATACCACCAACAGAATAATCTGAATTACCCATAAATATCAATTCTCTCAATAAATGTAAATGGCATGAAACTGCCCATTGAAGGGAACATAGGCTGGCTGAATGGATTAAAAATCACAAACCAAGTATCTTTGTTTCAGGAAACACACCTACAACACAAGACGCATTCAGACTCAAGGTGAAAGGATGGAATACAATTTTCAGGCTAATGGAAACCAAAAGAAATCTGGAGGGAGCCATCCTATTTCAGATGACATCAACTTTAAAGCAATAAAAGTAAAGAAGGACAAAAGGACACTATATAGGTGAAGGGAAAAATTCACAAGAGGATTTAACATCCTAAATTATGCACCCAACAGGAGCACCAGGTACATAAAGCAAATGCTGCTAGATCTCAACAACATAATAAGCAGGAATGCCATAATGCAGGGGACTTCAACACCCCTGACGGAACTGGACAGATCTCCAAACAAAAAGTAATAGAGAAATAAAAGACCTAAACAGGACTCTAGAACATTTGGGCCATAACAATCTACAAACACTCACCCAAATAACACTGAATATACATCTCTCATCAGCTCATGGAACTTTCTCTAAAATTGACCACATCCTAGGCCACAAAACAGATCTAAACAAATTCAAAAAAATAGAAATCATACCATGTATCTTTTCAGACCACAGCGGAATAAAATTAGATATCAATTCCAACAGAAACTCACATCTTCCTCCAAAAACTTGGAAACTAAACAATCTATTGATGAATGAGTATTGGGTCAAAGAGGAGATTCAAAATGAAATCAAAAGATTCTTCGATCTAAACGATAATGGGGACACAAGTTATCAAAATCTGTGGGATACAGCAAAAGCAGTCCTGAGAGGAAAATTTATCGCCCTAAATTCCCACATCCAAAAGACAGAAAAGTCACAAATCAGTAAACTAATGAATCATCTTAAGGAAATGGAAAAGGAAGAGCAAAGCAATCCTAAAACCAGCAGAAGAAAAGAAATAACCAAAATTAGAGCAGAATTAAATGAAATCGAGAACAAAAGAACAATACAGAAGATCAATGAAATGAAAAGCTGGTTCTTTGAAAAGATAAACAAAATAGACAGGCCACTTGCCAGGTTGACCAGAAGCAGAAAGGAAAGGACTCTAATAAGCTCAATTAGAAATGAAAAAGGAGAAGTCACAACTGATACTATGGAAATACAAAACATCATCTTTGAATACTACAAAAATCTCTATGCCCACAAACACGAAAACGTGGAGGAAATGGACAAATTCTTAGAAACACACTACCTCCCTAGGCTCAACCAGGAAGAAACTGAATTTCTAAACAGACCAATATCAAGCACCGAAATTGAAGCAGTAATTAAAAATCTACCCACAAAAAAAGTCCCGGACCAGATGGGTTCACACCTGAATTCTACCAAGCCTACAAAGAAGAACTGGTGCCTATACTGCAGAAATTATTTGAAAATATCCAGAAGGATGGAATCCTCCCAAACTCATTCTACGAAGCCAATATCACCTTGATACCAAAGCCAGGAAAGGACACAACAAAAAAAGAAAACCACAGACCAATATCCCTTATGAATATAGATGCAAAAATTCTCAATAAAATCCTTGCAAACCGAATTCAAATGTACATCAAAAAAATAATCCATCACGATCAGGTGGGCTTTATTCCCGAGATGCAGGGATGGTTCAACGTACGCAAATCTATAAATGTAATTCACCATATAAATAAAAGCAAGAACAAAGATTATATGATCCTTTCAATAGATGCAGAAAAGGCTTTTGACAAAATCCAGCACCCTTTTATGATAGAAACTCTTAACAATATAGGCATAGATGGCTCATTCCTAGAAACTATTAAAGCCATATACGATAAACCCACAGCCAATATCATACTGAATGGGGAAAAATTGAAGGCATTCCCCCTTAAAACTGGCACCAGACAAGGGTGTCCACTATCTCCACTTCTTTTCAACATAGTGCTGGAAGTCCTGGCCACAGCAATTAGACAAGACAGAGGAATCAGGGGCGTCCAGATAGGGGCAGAAGAGGTCAAACTTTCACTATTCGCAGACGATATGATATTATACATAGAAAACCCCAAAGATTCAACCAAGAGATTACTGGAATTGATAAATGAATTCAGCAAAGTCTCAGGATACAAAATTAATACAACACAAATCCATAGCCTTCATATATGCTAATAACAATCAAGCCGAGAAACAAATTAAAGATGCTATACCTTTTGCAATAGCAACAAAGAAAATTAAATATTTAGGAATATATCTAACTAAGGAGATCAAAGACGTATATAGAGAGAATTATGAAACACTGAGAAAGGAAATTGCAGAGGATGTAAATAGATGGAAAACCTTACCATGCTCTTGGATAGGCAGAGTCAACATAGTAAAAATGGCTTTGCTACCTAAATTAATTTACAGAATCAATGCAATCCCTATCAAAATACCAACATCATTTTTTGCCGATCTAGAAAAAATAATTCTACGCTTCGTGTGGAACCAGAGAAGACCCCGTCTAGCCAAAGCAATCTTAAGCAAAAAGAACAAATTGGGAGGCATCTGTCTACCAGACTTCAAACTATACTACAAAGCTATAGTAACCAAAACTGCATGGTATTGGCACAAAAACAGACATGTAGACCAATGGAACAGGACTGAGAACCCAAATATAAAACCAACCTCATACAGTCACCTGATCTTTGACAAATTCCAGAAAAACGTACACTGGGGAAAAGATTCCCTATTCAACAAATGGTGCTGGGAAAATTGGAGGGCCATATGTAGAAGACTGAATGTGGACCCACACCTCTCACCTCTCACAAAAATCAATTCACAATGGATAACAGATCTAAACCTAAGACATGAAACCATAAGAACTCTCGAAGAAAATGTTGGAAAAACTCTTATGGACATTGGCCTAGGCAAAGAATTTATGAAGAAGACCCCCAAAGCAATCACAGCAGCAACAAAAATAAATACATGGGACCTGATCAAATTGAAAAGCTTCTGCACAGCCAAGGAAACTATCACTAGAGTGAACAGACAACCTACAGAATGGGAGAAAATATTTGCATGCTACACCTCTGATAAAGGGCTTATAACCAGAATCTATACAGAACTTAGGAAAATCAACAAGAAAAAATCAAACAACCCTATTAAAAAATGGGCAAAGGACATGAACAAAAACTTTTCCAAAGAAGACAAAATGATGGCCAGCAAACATATAAAAAGTGCTCAACTTCTCTAATCATCAGGGAAATGCAAATCAAAACCACAATGAGATATCACTTAACTCCAGTGAGATTGGCTCATATCAAAAAATCCCCAAATAACAAATGTTGGCGGGGATGTGGACAGGTAGGAACACTCATACACTGCTGGTGGGACTGCAAATTAGTACAACCTCTATGGAAAAGAATATGGAGATATCTCAAAGAATTAAAAGTAGAATTACCATTTGACCCAGCAATCCCACTACTGGGTATTTATCCAAAAGAAAAAAGACATTTTATAATAAAGACATCTGCTCTCGAATGTTCATAGCAGCACAATTCACAATTGCAAAGTTGTGGAAACAACCCAGGTGCCCATCAATACACGAGTGGATCAATAAAATGTGGTATATGTATACCATGGAGTATTACTCAGCAATAAGGAACAATAGTGAATTAACACATCTGGTATTATCCTGGTCGGAGCTAGAACCCATTCTTCGAAGCGAAGTGTCACAGGATTGGAAAAACAAGCACCACTGGTACTCACCATCAAACTGGTACTAACTGATGAACACTTACATCACACAGGGCAATAACATTCATCTGAGGGCGGGTGGGCGGGAGGGGGGTGGAAGGGATGGGAAAAACTCTCACTGAATGGATGTGGGGAGCACAGTTTGGGAGATGACCACGATTGTGGCTCTGACACGGGCAGAACAGGGGCAATGTGTATGGCCAAAATGTTGTACCCCCATGATATTCTGAAATTAAAAAAATAAAAAAAAAAAAAAAAAAAAAACAAAACCCTTTAGATTAAAAAAAAAAAAAAAGCTCAATGTCACTAATCATCAGAGAAATGCAAATCAAAACCACAATGAGATATCTCACCTCAGTTAAAATGGCTTTTAACAGAAAGACAGGGAATAACACATGCTGGTGAGGATGTGGAGAAAGGGGAACCCTCGTACACTGTTTTTGGGAATGTAAATTAGTACAGCTACTATGGAGAACAGTATGGAGATTCCTTAAAAAACTAAAAATAGAACTAGCAAATGATCCCGCAATTCCACTACTGGGTATATATCCAAAAGCAAGGAAATCAAAGAAATATCTATCTACACCCCCCATGTTTATTGCAGCACTATTCACAATAGTCAAAATATGGAGTAAACCTAAATGCCCACCAGTAGATGAATGGAAAGAAAAAGTAGTGCATATACACAATGGAACATTATTCACACATACAAAAGAACGAAATCATGTCATTTGCAGCAACATGAATGGAACTGGAGGTCATTATGTTAAGTGAAATAAGCCAGGCACAGAAAGACAAACGTCACACGTTCTTTCTCATATGTGGGAAATAAAAAAGTGCATCTCATGAAGATAGAGAATAGATTGGTGGTTACCGGAGGCTGAGAAGGGTAGAGGGGAGAAGGGGATGAAGAGAGCTTGATTAATGGGTACAAATATACAGTTTGATGGAAGAAATAAGACCTAGTGTTCAATAGATCAGTTAACAATAATCTATTGTACTTTTCAAAGTAGCTGGAACAGAATAATTTGAAAGTTCCTAGCATAAAGAAAAGATAAATATTTAAGGCGATGGATATCCCAACCACCCTGATTTAATTTGTACACATTATATGAATGTATTAAAATATCATATGTACCCCCCAGATATGTACATCTATTGTGTATCAACCAAAAAAGAGAAGCGTGATGAGGAAATGGGTTGTCCTATTGTTTCCAGCTACCTCAACAGTCCCCACCTCTGCTGACACTGCCAAGAACAGTCTGTGGCCATCTTCATCGGTCTTTCAGAGTGTGGCGTCTTTCCCAGCAGGCTGGGGAGCTCTGGTTTTCATGCTGAGTTCCGCAGAACCCCCAGCTTCCACAGGTCCTTTTATTATTCCTCAAACATTTGACTCAGTTGTTAATATGGATGTGCAGTAACTTTAAATGATGCACACACAAATGTATTTTATACCAAATTTTAACACCTGGAGGCCACTAATTTGTGTCCTCGCAATGGATGGATTTCATAATACATAAATGTTATGAATTAGGATTTGTAAAATAAACTCACTTGCAACCTAGATGTTGGCTGTCTCTGCAGGCAATCTCTGTTCTCACTCCATGCTGTCCAGACACGGGCTCAGCTTCTCTTTCGGATCCAAGCCCCTGTCATCTCTCCGCTGGGTGACTGAAGCTGGCACTCATCCTCCTCCTCACGGTCCATTCGCAACAGCAGCTAGAGCGATCCTGTTAGCAGAGTCTGATCAGAGAACCCTTCTACTCAAAAACTCTCCCGTAGTCCCCTGTCTTTTTCAGAGTAAAAACCCGTCATTGTCATGGCCTACAAGGCCCTACGCTACCCATCTTCACCCCTGCTTGCTGCTCCCAATCTTATCATCCCATCTTTCTTTGGCCTCACTGACGCCCTGGCCACTCCCCCAGCATGCCAGGCCCACTCCTGTCTCAGAGCCTTTGCTCTCGGTGGTTCCTCTGCGTTAGAAGCCTCTGCTCGGCTTGACACCGCCTCCCCCTTCTTTACTCAGAGATCAACTTGCTTTCCCTGAGCTGACCGTACCCTCTTTAAAATATCTTCCCATTCTCCTCTCCTGCTTCTCCCCCTCCATTATAACTGCCTGGCTTTTCTATTATCACCAACATCCAGTAGCAATATTATCACCATCTAGCATACTGTTTTTTTCACTCATTTATTTTGTTTATTGTACCTCCGCTCCCCCCCAGTAGAAAGGAAAATCTATGTTGCAAAGAAATTTCTGAATGTTTTGTTCCCTGCCATATTCCAAGTACCTGGAAGATAGTAGGTCATCAATAAATATTTGAATCCCCTAGAAATAATCTGTGAGCTCCTAAGCCTTAGTAAGTAGGCTAGATTTTCCTGGAACTTTGGCAGGGGAGATGGACGAGATAGTTCATGTCCAGGAGGAGATTCTCCTTCCAGTTACTCCTTTCCTGAGAATTGAGACCAAACTATTTTAAGAGAGCTACTCTTCCAGTGCCTTGGATAACACTATAAGCAGATCCTTTTCAGGTCAGCACAATATTTAATCAAGCAGAATAGGTGATAATATTCATGAGAATCTGAGGTAAGGTATACAAAAGTCAACTAGACTCTAGTGAAAAAATGATTTACAAAAATTATTTTTAATGTTATCTTCAAATACAATGACCTATATGAACCTAAATAAGTAACTGAAAAAAAAATTTTTTTTTGTATTTTCCCTGGCCTCCAACCACCTATTACCTCCCCCATCGCCTCTACCATCGCCCCATCAATGAGGTGAAGCCAAACTTATTGTCCAAATGGTGGCTTACTCAGACCTTTGGTTCTTTATCATCCTTTTTCTGCTTCCAGACTGTTGGCTATTTCTCTGCTTGGTACTATTTCCCACCTGGGGTGACAATATAGTAAGATGAAATTAGGGTAGTCAATGTTGTCACTTCTGGTAAAAAGTTGAGTGGAGAGAGTAGAATAATTATTGGCTAAAAGGAAGTTTGAAGAGTCCATATGGACTGTAGTTCCATGCATTTCATTAGTACATATAATTGATAGCAATACTAACACATTAGAAATGATTCTTCTTTACTGCCCCGTTTGTATTATTATCACACATGTATTTCATTAACACACATAAGAAAGAGCAATATACATGTCACTACAAATGAACTTTTTAACTAGCCATTTTGCAAAGTTAGTGGATGTTTGTAAGGCTGATCTCCTAGTGTATGTAAATTTAAACATCTCTATATACATACTACTTAAATATGGTGACATATTTAAGTAATTGAAAGCTCAGTATGAAAGTTGTGTCCAGCCTTACAACCACTCTCAGTTAAAAGATTGTACCTTTTAATAGCTGAATAGACTGCCCTCTAAGACATGTCTCAGAGCAGAGAATTTATTATATAAGGTACAATCTCATTGGGTATGCAAGGTAAATAACCTCATTAAGAATGAAATGTAAAGGAGATGCAGAGCTATTCAAATAGGGCAAAAGGGGCCAACAAGGTAGAACAAAAGGCAGTTATGGAAGTCAACCACTGCTTTTATTTTGTGTTTCAGATGTTGTGCTGGATAAAATAGATTATAAAAGCTAGATGCTTAAAATCAAGAAGAGCCTAAAGAGAGAAGCTGGAAAAATTTATTCTTTTGTTGAAAAGCAGTAGAGTAGGATATAGCCTGTTGGCCATGAATTAATTGAACAGTCCCAAAAGGTGGACTGTTGACTACTGTGAGTGTATCTTCAAAGGGCTGTAAATGAAGACATCCTCTCCTGGATCTATAAACCCCTATAGACCTCAGGCATATGTTTCCCCAAGGCATGGATATCCCCTGATGGGTGACTTGACTAACTGTCCTCTTGTTTGACTGAGCCTCCTTCCTATGCTGGAATTTCAAAATCATTGCCTCTCAATGGAAAATTCCTCTTCTACTTGAGGCACTAGACAATAGACTTCCACCAGTTAGTATCTACATTTATTGTCACCTACCTCTGTAACATCTATAGTTATTGCCACTTACCTATCATTTAAAAAATTAAATTGCTCTTGAGCTTCCAGAATTGAATAGTCCTAAAATGGAAGAGCTAGATGGGTCTTGGAGGTTATTTGCTTCAGGCTTCTGCCTTTAGGTTGTTAAAGGACTAATGAATATAGAACACTTAGACATTTTCTATATTCCAAAAAATACCATATCCACATTTGGACAACAACTTTTCCAATAGAGTCTGTTCTGTGTTACTGTAATATGAATTGGCTCTCATGCAACTGGTATACAAGAGAATGAGGCCAGTAATAACTCAAAAGTCATATTAGTTCATACATGGTTTTTCTCAGATTATTAATGCTTTGCATCACAAAGCAACATCAGCTGAATGCAGCAAGCTATGGAATAGCATAGAATATAGAACCTACAGCCAAACTAAGTTAAGAGAAAGATCACGCCATGAAGAGTTAGCCATGTGCTCTGTCTCAGAAGGGCTTATTGTGTGGTTCTCTCTGATCTTTGGGTATTTTGCTCTTATCTCCTCAAATCAACAGATTCAGTCTTTCATTTTACCCCTAAGCTCAAGCTATCTTCTCTCTCACTGTTTCTTTTATTGTGATAAAATATTAATTTTTTTAAAAAGGTAAAAATTCCTATGTTCACAGTATCTTTTAAATCAGAAAATTAACTTGACTTTTTTTTAAACTGTGAGAATATTTTTATTAGATTTATCATTTTTGTTGATGTTTTTGTTACAAAGTTGCTTATTCTGAATGGTCTGCTTCTAATCCTATTTTACCTAAAAGTCCTGTGATTTTGTAGAATGCAAGTATATTTTGAAATACATACATTTCTTACAGCAGAAGAGCCTGTATTTCATTTTCTTGATGAATGTTAATACGGCTAATATAATGGCCATCTTCAGGGCTTGTCTTAGTAAGCAACACTAAGGTTGGAGTGAAGTCACTGCTAAAGAGCATAATGGTAAGGGGTCACCGGAGGCAGCCCTGAGACTTGCTGAAATTTTTGTATGTTCGTAAGTGTCAAAGTTCAGAAGTCTGACCACCTGCCAGTCTTAGTGCACTGCTCTGAATCCTCAGGCCTCTCTCACTTCCAACAAAAGAGAATATATAAAATGATTCCTAAGCATAGAATGGTGACTTTTATGAACTTTCTTGCAACCATTACGAAAAATTTTTGATGTCACAAATATAGTTGCTTAGGCACACCGAAGCCCCTTTCTAAACGTTTTTTAGTTACATAAGAATTCTGAATTTTCAGGTGAGATGTTATTTCTGGCCCCCTTCCCAACTCTCTTCCAGCACTGAAGACTCTAGTTCTGTCCTCTGACGCTTCTGCTCGTAGCTAACTGGGCAAAGCAGTTACATGGACATGATCTCATGAGCGCTATTTTAATTCAGTGAGCATATATTGAACACCTACTATATGTAGAGAACTCAGCTAATGAGAGACTATGCTAACTGTCTCAAGTCAGAAATTGGTGTATGACCAGAGACCTTCTAGAAGCAAGACAGCAGCCAGAATGGAATAGAGTGTCCCTTAAATCCCTTAAGAGACTAACCCTGATATTTTGCTGGATAACCTTTTTGCCGTGGTGTCTGCAGACAAGCTGGAGCTGAAAGAAGAAGGGTGGGAGACTGATGGACGTCTATACCTCAGAAGCTACCTTATTTTGTAACTTGTCTTATCCATGATATTTGTTTAGTGACGTGTATGCTGTGGGGGTGTGTGTATGTGCTCAATTACTCCACAAAAGACCACGAAATCTTAAGTGATCTTAACAACTAAATTTCTCTATGTCACAAAGCCACAAAGCCAGCCTGGAATAGTGAAATTCCCATGAAATTGAATTGATCCTCGAATTATTGCTTAAATGACAGTACAGTAGAAACTTAAGAACATATTAATGCTAATGGGACTAGCTCAGCTAATGCTGTGCAAGACCAGTTGAGAAGTGCACCAGGCATGCTACAAAAATGCCATTATGCTCATCTTTTCATAGATGCATGATTTGTTTTATTCTTAAAACATTTGAGGTTTAAAGTTTTTATACCATGCTTTATAAATAGAAGTGTAATGAGGTTGAAAACCAAAATAGTGCTCACCACTGTGCAGAGAGATAGAAAAAAGAAGCTTTGGCTGAATGGTGCCCATTTGAATTCCTTTTTCTAAAAATCCAATTTAATTTTTTATCCCTTGTCTCATTAATCCCAAGATTTAGAAAATTGAATGCTACCTGAGTAAAATAAGAGTGACAATGCAAAACATTTTCAAAGGGGTTAGTTTTAGTATTGACTTTCTCTTAAACATATTAAAATTAAAATGTTCTTACATTATAAAATTACGTTGTAAGATGTATGTGATTTATCCCTAAGTATGAATCCACCTGTCTTACATGTATACTGAGCTTTTATTTACGCTTTGAAAATATAGCAGATAAAAAGCATAAGTGTTTCTGATATTATGTTTTGTCATCTTCAGCTAAGAAGATTGAAATCCTGAGAAACAATTTTCTGAAGAAATGAAATCGTTTGCCCTCCTGAACCCTTTGGGGAAGACCTCTGTTTGCTCAGAATATGAAATAGTAAAACAGTACAAGTGAAACAGCCAGACTTGCCACACATGTCATGGTGCTATTTGTAGTGTTCAAAATGACGTTTAAAAAGATTTTCTGGAGTTTTATTTATTTATTTATTTAAGAAATAACTGGTACAAATAATATTTGCACAATCTTGCTGATGTAAGATTTTTCGAATACAATGTATTTATTTTCTGGAAAACTTGGGAGATTGCTTTGAAACCCTTGTGTTGTATAACTTCACAGAGAATATGTAAAAAGGAGATTTCAGAAGTGCTCTCTATAGTGGTAGCATTTCTGAAAATATTAAGAATGTCCTCCAACGCCCTTGTCTCCTGGGCACTTAGAGTGTCTTCAGTAGACTCATTGGTCCCATAGGGTGGGCAAAAGAATGCTGTGCAGAGAAAGAAAACTTTTTAAAAGGCAAAATTAATTTTTAAAAACCTCATTGTTTATATGTTAACTGCTATGTTTTTCAAAGAGAAAATAATCCCATTTAGAGTAAAGATTTCCACATATTGTCACCTCTCATCCCTTGGGTAATAAATGTCCCTCCCCCTTGGCCTAAATGATGGTCCAGATAAATCAGTGTTGTCCAGGTTGGAAGTGAAGATTCTGTAAAATCAAACCTGATTTTTTTTACAAGTTGGCATACTATAGCAAACAATTCTTCTAGCATAACTTTTGCTCTTATTGTTAGATCCTGGGTTTAAGAAGAAGAGCTTTTCCTTCTCATTTTTGGATCTGATTAAATAAATCATATAAATAAGATGTTTAACTTTTACTTTGTAGGTAAACTATACTGTATTATAAAATTATAACAGTACGTAACTGAGCAAAACCACCTGTCAGAGGCAGTTTTTAAATAATAACAGAAAAATCTATCTCCTTATTTATATTCAAATGTTATGTTTGACACCAAATAGTTTTTGAAGCTTGATTACTCACCTTAATCAACTACCTTGGCTCCAAATATTTTGGCTTATTTCAAAAGACTACACTTTTATCTCCAATGATAAAGAATTGGTACCGTTGAGAATATTCTGAGGAATAGGGGGTAAGCTGTGAAGTCCATCTCCAATATGGAGCTCCAATGTTGCTTTGAGCATGGCAGCCTCATAGGGCTAAGTGCACAGTCCTAGACTGCTGGCTTTGAGGGGAAAAGTACACACTTGGGGTTTAGGCTCTACCATATTTATTTAAGAATCAGTTGCTTTATTGTGGAGTCATATCTTATGTACCATTTTGACTTAGAATGCATCTCTTCCAGATTCTTTAAGAGCTCAGGAAACTGTTGGGGAATGGCCATGGTCTAAGGCACATAGGATCACCTAGACCTAAAATTTCTGGAGTCAGAGAAGAGGGACAGTCTCAAGAACTGTGGATGAAACTGAACCACTTGGCAATGTTAATTGAGTTGTCAGTTGCCAATCACTACCTTCAGGGATGGCTTCCCTGATCAAACTGTCTACTATATATATTTACATGATATTTAAAATAGTGATATGGCAGCCCTTGTTTGCATGTTATTTCATAAAGGTTTTTTGAGTATTTTTATGTGTATGAATCCTTTATGCTTGTGTTTGTTAAGACTCTTTTTGACTCCAAGTGGTAGAACTCCAACTAGCTTAAGAAAGAAAAAATATTTTGGAAGGCTACAGGTTTATCTCATGTTACCTAAATGTAGGCAGGGGAGACATGGTGCTAGACCTTAGGGGCAACAGGATACAGGTATTCAAACGCTCTTAGAACTGCTCTCTCCAACTTTCAACTGTGTTCCTCTCTGCCTGTTGGGTTTACCCCCTACGGCTGTAGAGCAATGTACTCTGCATGGTGGAGAGCACACAGCCAGTGATGCCAAGCCTAATAAAGCACAACTCCTGCCAGTAGATTCACCAAATTGTCATTTCCCAGTTCTAGCTCAATGAAGCCCAACCATCCATCAATTGTGGCCAAGGTGGTCATGAATGAATACGGCAGTTCTCACTGGGGTCACATGGTTGAAGAAGAAGGGGAATGGCAAGAGAAGTTCTCCAGAGAAGGGAGGTTTGGGGCAGAAAGCATGATAGCAGCCTACCGCAATTTCCAACCAGAAATTCAAATGCCCCCGGAATAGAGGTGGTAGCGTCTCAAGTACAATGTTTCGAATGCTCAATGCATGTTTGACACTAACTGCCTTCCAGATAACTTTTAGGGCTTGAAAAATATAACTGTTCTCCAAACTATAAAATCGGTAGGAGAAAAATCTGCATTTCCTTGACCTCAGCTCTTAAATTATCTGTGATGAAATTGAAATTAAAGGTATGGGCTCTGGAGCCAGCCTTCCTGGGTTGCAATCTACGCTTCGGGCTGTGTGACCTTGGGCAAGTTGCTTAAGCCCTCGTGCCTCAGTTTTCTCATCTGTTAAATGAAGATAATACCTATGTCAGAGGGATATCTGAGGATTCAATGAGGATTCAATACCTGTACCTGACAAAAAGTTAAGAGTTTAATAAATGTTAGCTATTATTATTATTATTATTATTCTCGTGGTTATATAATTAGAAAAAGAAACTCTACAGGAAAAGCTCCTATGTGTCTGCATATGGTGCTCCTTCTGCTGGGATGGTCCTTCTCCTACTCTGTCAACATACAAAGTTCCAGATATTCCATAGGTCCAGCTTCGCTACCCTGGTTGCTCAAGGCATCCTAAAGGAAGAAAACACTGACGCGTGTTGGGTTGTTGATGCCACTCTCCCTATGTACTGTGAGAACTATTAGAGTATGGATGTGTCTGGTTCATTTCCATATTTTCAGACTTTAGCAGACAAGAGGAGATCAATCTTCTGCTGAGATAACTAAAAATGTACATTTCAATTTTGTCTTGTTGGCGTTGCCTCTGCCACTCTACCCGGAATTTCTTCCTTCAATCTTTGCCTTATTGAAGTCCTAACAAGCCTTCAAAGCCCAGCTCAAATGCTATATTTTTGGTGAGGCATACCCTGACCACCCAGCCAGGTCTCCGCGCTCTCAGCACACTTTCCTCCCAGCTGTGTGGCACTGTCGTGTGTTGTAGATATTGGCTTTCCTACAAATAAATGGGTTGTGGAGGTTTTGTCTTTATAGTTGTAGAAAGAAACTTCATGTAGTCAAACCTCTTTGCTTGTAGGTAGAGTGTGTGTAACTAACCCTGTCTTTAAAAATATCAGGTTAATGTATTTTTAAACATAGCTCTATACCTTATAGCCAGCTGAGAGTCCTCTTATTTCTTAAATTCTTATACTTAATTTTAAAACTTGCTGTATTCTTGGTAAAAAAAGAAGATTGGGCCTCTTAAAATATTTATCCTATTACAAGATAAATTGGAAATTCTCATTCCTGACTTTATTAGATTTTAATTTAATTCAAATTGTTATGTATAGAGAAGCCAAATAATCTTAAGAAGCCAAAAAAAAATTTTGCCAAAAAGAAGAAATTATGTGATTTCTGCTATCTCCTTGTAGGTGCTGGGGATCAGATTAAAACATAGTGAGCAATCTGTAGAAAAAGCCCAGCTGCCAATTTTGGAAATGTGAATTACAACTGAGGATAGCCAACGTCCTAGGTGCCTTTAGTTGTGAAGAGCTATGGATGGAAGTATTCCCAATCTCAAGTTGTATAAAAGTGCAGGTGGTCATTTTTCCCGACAGGAGGCATCGTATTTGGTGGTGATGGGAAGAACTTGGATTTGATTCTAGTTCCAGTCCCAGAGTTCTCTCTATGGAGTCCAGTTCCTCTCCGTAAGTAAAGAGGAAATACTCTCTGTCTTGGTGCAGACTTGAAGGCATGGGACCTGGGAGCGCGTGCCTGGGAGCCACAGCTTCCTTCACAAACACCAAGTTTTTTCTTGGCAAACTTTTGTTTTCCCATCCCACAAGTAGCAAGCATTTATTAATGGGATATTATGTCTAAGTATTTTAAAGCAATGTGCTTTTAATATGTCAATGTTTACATCAAAACTATTAAATTAAAAAAAAAAAGGATGGAGGAAGATCTCCCCTAAGCACTGCTGAATTTTTCCAGGATGATTTACTAAAAGCAAAACAACACAAATATTTTAAACCATGATTTTTTCTTGTGGCTGGCTTCTGAATAGGTCACCATGGCTGGGTCTTCAAAAGTCCAGCAGAACAGGCTGAAACATTTACAAAATTCAGGCATGCTATGTTTCTTTTGGGTATTCTCAGTGTCAAATAATTTGCTAGGCTGGTCTTTTGTCCCAGTGACCTGATGGTTTCTAGAATGGATCTGACTGTATCTCCTAGCTCTACTCCTAAGATCTTGTTTCATCTGTTTTTCTCTTCCCAATGCCTTCTCTACTCTCTTCTCCCTTCCACTTTCTCCTCTTTACCAACACTTTCCCATCAGCCTAAAGGCTCAAACTTTCAACATCCCCAAAGAATCTTTCTTCTACCTTGCCTCTCTTACACCTACTGGTTCCTGCATCTTCCCAGTTAAGTAGCTGAAAAAGAAAAAGTCTCCTCCTGCTTTCTCCACTTTAACTCTAGAGTCTGGCTTTTGCCTTTACTGTTTACTGCGATTATACTTGCAAAAGTCACCAACGTCCATCTAATGCCTGGTCAAAGGCCTTTCTCTACTGCCCTATTCCACTAGGCACTGTTGACAACTCCTCCTTCATCTGGTCCATCTGCAACTTCATGTTCTTCGTTCAAGATAATTTCTACTCCTGGCATCCTTTCTTGGTCTTATTCAGTGGCTCGCCTTCCTCTGGCCACCTCACCATTAGTGGTTGACATTGCTTTTGGTCTTGTTTTGTCTCTTTTACTGGTGAACTTACCCATTGCCATGGGTTTAATTATAGTGTGTGCACTCCCATGTTGATAACTCCAAATTTGGTATTTCCAGAACAAAGGTGGTCATAAATAACATCTGATCTCATAACTTTATACTTCTAACTGTCCATTCCCTGTATCACCATTAGTTATTTTTTAAAAATATAATTCTGATTATGTAACTTTCCTGCTTAAAATTCCCCAGTGGCTCCTCACCGTATATAGGACAAAGGCCAAACCCCTAAACATGGCAAGGGCCTGTAAAGGGCTTCCCCATCCTATGTAAACTTCAATTGTGCCAAATGCTAGGCTGTCCTTGAACCTGTGATGTCTTACATGACTCTAGGCCTCTGCTCTAGCTGATCCCTTCCTTGGCTTTAATGCTTGAAGAACTCCTTATTCCTAAGGTCCAATTCAAACGTCAAGTCCTCCGGGAAACTTTTTCTGATTCTCCCTTCCCCCAAGCCTAGGATGGAACTAACCCACCCTCTATCATGCTTTTTATCACACTTGGTTTGTACTTTGTTAGAGGCACTATGTTATAACTATTAATGTGTCTGTCTCCTGCTAGAATGTAGGGACCGTGGGGGTAGGTATCACGTCTCATTCATCTATCCATCTCATATCCTTAGTTCTTAACACAGTCCAGCATATGTAAATGCTCAATAAATATGTATTAATTGACATACGTAAATTACTAAAGCAATTGGTGATTTTGGTGAAACATAGCCCTGACTATAATTAAGTTATAACATGTCGAGGAATCCAAATAAGAAGATAACTTTCAAATACATTAAAATCACCCTATTTTCCCAATATATAGTTTTAATATTCTGGGGGTTGTATCAGCAATAATGCATCTAAGAATATTGTTCATATTTATGATTGTTCTTTTTGTAAATTTTCAGGGTCTTCTCTAATTTTCATCAAGAACTCTTAGTATCATCCCTTCCTGTCTTTCTTCCAGCAAGGTTAGCTTTTAGTTACTTCTGGCCACATGGCTTTGCCTGTTCCCACTGACAGGTTTGTCTATGAGAACAGGTCCCACAGCTGATACTATAACTGAATCATTTGGGAAATCAATAACTAGAAACTGCTGAGCTGCTAGGAGCAGAGCTGAAGAGCTGGCGTGTGATCTGGAGAGTATTAGGCTGTTAGCTCAGCTCTAGTTTGTCTGGCTAAAGCCACTCCACAGTCATGCTGGGCTCTAGTTTGTCTGGCTAAAGTCATTCCACAGTCCTGGAAATTGTCTTGTATCCAAAACCCTCCAGGAAGGAGATGTCACCTCTTCTATCCAAACTACTTATTTCTGTATTGGTCTATCAATCAATCAACCAATCTATCCTGCCACCTTGTTCCACAAAGGATTTAAAGTATCTTATTTGGTACATAAATCTATCAAGATAACAAACATTAGAAGTAATTTTTTAAAAGTCAGCAAGAGAGAGTAGGGAGATAAAATGGAGCCAGGAATGAAGCTAATTCCAAAGTGTGTATAACAGAGGACTAAATAGTTACTAGAGTCAATATATAATATTTCGATTTGACTCTGAGCTTTCCTGCAGCCAGTGAGAAGAGGGAAAATCTGATAAGCTATGTAATTTATGAAATCTATAAGTATAAGCAAAATTATTTTGTCCACACAATTATTCCTTATGCTAAGGCCTGACAGATGTCTCACAAAAG